>MJUU01014394.1:0-41135 GCA_002080025.1 Modiolus philippinarum | reverse complement strand
GGACAATGTTGAATTTTCCCGCCTTTTTTGGCAGCCATTTTGAAAATGGCGGTCCTCAAACAATTTTTAACATCAGTTTTGAAGATGCAACATCAATACCTATTTGGAAACCAATTTCCTTAAAATCGGACAATGTTGAATTTTCCCGCCTTTTGTGGCGGCCATTTTAAAATGGGGGTCAAAGAACAATTTTCAACACAGGTTTTGAAGTCGCAATATCAATATCTATTTGGAAACCAAATTTCATTGAAATCGGACAATGTTGAATTTTCCCGCCTTTTTTGGTGGCCATTTTGAAAATGGGATCCGCAAACAATTTTTAACATCAGTTTTGAAGATGCAACATCAAAACCTATTTGGAAACCAAATTTCATTAAAATCGGACAATGTTGAATTTTCCCGCCTTTTGTGGCGGCCATTTTAAAATGGCGGTCAACGAACAATTTTCAACACAGGTTTTGAAATCGCAATATCAATATCTATTTGGAAACCAAATTTCATTGAAATCAGACATTGTTGCATTTTCCCGTCTTTTTTGGCGGCCATTTTGAAAATCACCATGGCATAGCCATGCAGGTCAGCTGTTTGGTTAAACAGGCATTGAAGATTAGATGCACTGACTACAATGTTTCCATCGTGGACATTTATTCCAAAGTAAATGAAACAATATACATTATATACAATTATTATTAAATAGTGAAATAAGTATAGTTTATGAAAGTATTTTTGCAAAAAAATGTAAAAATTTGTACAAAAAACACTTTTTTGTTCTTGATTCTGTTACAAAAAAGTATTTCTAATAAAGTGATAGCAGGGAATTTCTCTAAAATTTAAAAGAGAAAAGTAAACCAAAGAAGATTTGAAAGCAGAATTTAAAGGGAAATAACCCATTACCATATGGCATTGAATTTTATTTTTTAAAAATTTTTTTGGTGAAAAAAGTCAATAACTACAACACAGGCAGTTGGATTTTCTTCAAAATTTCAGAGTATGTAGATCTTGATATGCTGAACATTTTTCAAATTTACACTTCACCTCTATCTGTTACAGTTTTTGAAATAAAAAATAAAAAATGCATAAATTTTGAAAATTTTACGGAAAAAGGGCTATAACTCTAAGACGGTTTTTTCGATTTTCTTCAAAATTGCAGGGCAGATAGATCTCGTCATTCTGAACAATTCTACCCCCATGTCAGATTTTTGATATCTGCAACGGTTTTACAGTTATTTGCCAAAAACAGCAATTTACCCCTATGTTCTATTGTTAGTAACAGCGGCCATGTTGTTTGGTCTACGGACATAAAAATCACAAACTTGAAAGTGCATACCCTGGTGATGATTCAGGCCAAGTTTGGTAAGTATTGGCCCGGTAGTTTCAGAGGAGAAGATTTTTGAATAAAAGTTAACGGACGGACGACGGACGCCGAGTGATGGCAAAAGCTCACATGGCCTTTGGCCGAGTGAGCTAAAAATGAAGACACACATACAGATGAACAACACGGACCCAATAAAACCATGGGTGAGATTGATTGATTGAATATTGTTTAACGTCTACTCAGCAATATTTCAGCTATATCAAGACGAGAACAAGTTTGTTAATAAATAATCACTTTGGGGTATGGAAAGAGCCATGGGACGGGAAATTCTGACTGCCACTGGAAAAGTAGGGTGAAATTGTCATGGGCGGGGAATTTAGCCTTGTAGCCGATCACCTACGGACCACCCCAAAAAGAGCTTGCTACAAGGGTTCTTTAACGTGCAGAAAGCGTGGCATTTCTTCCAACACGTGGACCTGAGTTTACATCCCATCCGAAAGATGGGTTGTGTATTTATTAATCCCGCACAACCACGGAATGGGTCCTATTTCTATATCCCGGGACCCTCGGGGTTAGCCTCCGTTTAGGAGGGGTCACACCCCGCAAGCCGGAGATACTGGGTCCTATTTCTATATCCCGGGGTTCCCTCGGGGTCCTCTGTTAGGATGGATCATACTCCAAGCTCAGAGGATGCTGCGGGCCTATTCTTCAGCCGGGACCGCGCACGGCGGCCATGGGTGAGATCAGGTGTACCGGTAGAGTAAGCATCTCCTGCTTCTTATTAGACACCCGCCGTGTTGAACATGTCAAATCCGGTAGTAAAGTCAAATCCGATAGAGGAAAAACAAACTTTAGTCGCAGAGGGAAAGATCTGTTGTCATCTGGGAAACAGATATCCCATAGCGATCCACAAGATCGTGATGTCGACCGTAAAACTTCTGTAGTGATGACTTTAAGTTTTTGGTAACGTACCCTTGCTTAAGTAGTCTATTTGTAAGCAACTGAGCTCTATCAAGGAAGTCACTGTAACGAACACAAGCCCTTGAGTAGTGAATGAGTTGTGAGATGTAAACTCCATATGCTGGTGCTTTTGGAATGATGCTACAAAGAAAAGGGAAGTCATCGCGTTTGTCATACAGGCTAGTTTGTATTGTACCTCTGTTGTCAATTTCAAGATGAAGGTCAAGGAACGAAGCCGATGTGGAAGTATCTGTATTGTCCTTAATTTCAAGCTCTTTTGGATAAATAAGATGAAGAAAATCACCAAAGTGAGGGTTGTTTAGTGATAAAATATCATCTATATAACGGAAGCTGACATTTAAGGACTGGGCCAGTTTTTTGTCTTTATTTTGAAGAAGCCCTTCAATGAATTCAGTCTCATAAGAATTGAGAAACAGATCGCCTAAAAGTGGTGCACAGTTTGTGCCTATTGGAATTCCAATGGTCTGTTGAAAAACAAGTCCTCCAAACTGGACAAATATATTGTCGATCAAAAACTCTAACATTTTTATTACTTCTTCCTCTGTGTATTTTTTCTGTGATTCTGAGTCATATTTCACAAATTAGACGTAAAATTATAAGATTGAGAAACAATTTTCGGGAATAATTTTCTTACACCACCATGGAACTACATATTGTGTTATCTATATCCCTGGTATCACAAATTCAGTTTGAGCAGCCATCTTTAGTTTCCTGTCTACAGAATATGGAAGGCAATTCGTATTGGAAGACATATAAAGTGTTCATGTGTTGGCTATTATATTTTAATTTGGGACATGAATCATGACTATCTGTTGTGACTCTGTTTTCCTAGGGAATAATTGGAGACCATTGGACATTGTTGTAGTACTTATTTTGGCATTATGGTAGCATTTGTAGCATCCATGATCACCTATTAACTAATAAACTTTCAGAAAACAATCTCAATTTTAGCGGGATTCGGGATTTTCTAATTTTAAGTCCGGGATGACGGGATTTTGTAAAAATAATTTCGGGATTCCGGGATCAGACCCCCTCCTTGATTCTAATACACTTTTTATACCCTGAGGTTCTGTCTAGGAATCAAATATGATATTGTATTGATATTGTTGTACATATGAGTCATACATTCTCGATACAGTTTCGCTTGTATCAAAAACACTATTTTTCTTATAACATTTTCAATATTCTTTAGTATTAAAAACGAATATCTTTTAAGTGACAACAGTTATCGATATAGCCAGAAAGATCAGAGGCCAAAACATATCAATATAGAAATGGATTTACTCCAATAAGGTGATCACAATTTACTTTATATGTGAAAAGAGTTTCACTGTGAGTATATCAGGTGCTACAAAATGTAAATAAAATTCAGTAACTTTCGCACTGAATATACGGGAAAAACTGTAATCATTACGGGTTCAAGCAAGCTTCATCACTTTAAATACATTATCACAACTTGTTTAGCATTGAACGTTTCTTAAATAAATAGTTGACCATTTAGCACAAGTTTGAAAAGATTAAACAACCCTGCTGTTTCTTGTATTTTGAATTTTGCAACAAAGATAAAAAAAAATCAGTCATAAGGAGGATATAAGAGCTCCTTGTCACTTTGTGATTTTTTTCTAAGCTGTTAATTTTGCAAATTCAATTTCGTACACATGTAATACAACGGAGTTTCGCAATCAATTGTCTTCTCCACTATGCTTTGAGATTCAGTTGAATATCTACCACTGAAATATTTTTCATGGTAAGATTTTGATATACTTGAAATAAAATAATGAATTGATTAGTTTTACAACTATAAAGTACAAAGAAGAATTCGAGTCTTATAGTCCGATTAACAGAAAGAATTATGAGATATATAAAATCCTTTTAAAAGACGTGACACAGAGTGCGTCAATAGGGTTGGCGTGTCCTGCTATGAAAGCATCATGCGATACCAAATACCCTAAGTTACTATCACGATCTTATGGACATCTATGGGATATCTGTTTCCCAGATGATAACAGATCTTTCTCTTTGTCGCTTAAGTTTGTTGTCCTCTATCGGACCTGACTTTACTACTGGAGTTGACATGTTCAACACGGCGGTTGTCTAATAAGAAGCAGAAAATGCTTACTCTACTGGTGCACCTGATCTCACCCATGGTTTTTATTGGTTCCGTGTTGTTCATTTTTGTATGTGTGTGTGTGTTTTTATTTTTCTGTCCTGTGCCTTACTCTTGTTACGTCTTTGTTTCTTTGTTTTTCCGATGTTGCCATTGTCCTTGGATTATTCGTTTTAGACTGGTGGTTCGGTTCTCACTTACTTTACTATCATAGCTTATACTCATGGATTAAATGTGTTTTAAGGTACTATCATAACTAATACTCATGGATTAAATGTATCATAAGTTACTATCATAACTAATACTCATGGATTAAATGTAGCATAAGTAACTATCATAACTAATACTCATGGATTAAATGTGTCACAAGTTACTATAAACCTAATACTCATGGATTAACTGTGTCTTAGATCCCAGCTCCTTTGTTCTAACTGCGGTGATCTGAGTCGGATCACCTTAGTTAGAATAATGGATATCTTTACATTTTTTTATTTTATCAAGGCCAGATTTAGTTGTATTGGACCTACTAAAATTTTACGATTTACTATCCATAAAATCTTTAAAGATAAAGATTTTAAAATGCTGAAAAATGAGAAATTCCATTTTGAGATTCGAACCAGGGTCTTTTCCTTTACTAGACTTCTACCTTACTTACTACACCACGAACTCGCTGGACTTTTGGTGTTACAATATCATATATGTATTCGTTGTGGGGCACAATAAGGTTATATATTATTATTATAGTATAGAATACTAATTACGTGACATTATAGGCAAATGATTTTTAAGAATGTAAATCGGCTTTCCTTCACTAAATAAATTAGCTGGGATGTAAATTAGTTATATCACTCGGATAATTTGGTAAGATAATTAATTTACGCTACATGATCTATCTAACGACTCTCTATCTGAAATCAAAAGAAACTACGAGAAAAAGACGGTCCATCTCAACTAAAATGTGACATAAATCTTTACCTCTTTCGTCAACGTTCTGAGTACGTTGAATCAAATTTTTATTATTTGTTTTTGCTTCCAGTGCCCTTAAATTTGAAGCAGTTCTATTAAATTTCTGTTTTGTGATACCTTTTTCTGTTTTGCAACAGGTTATCTTCGTGATTGCCTTATTAATCAAGCCTTCAAACAATTAAGTGTCATAAGATCATTAAGAAAATTTCTTTAAGTGATATCAGTCCCTTGTGGAAAAAAACAACTGAAGTTTAGGTCCGAATGATGATTTAAAAATTCTTTTTTTAACTGAATACTAGGATGGTCATTTTTTTTACTGTCTACGACCTTTCAATAGCAATTGCTGGTTAATTGCTACCGGACACTACCGTTATAGAAGGGAAGGTTTTGTGTGCCCTAAATCTGGTTTAACCCACCATTTCTTTTGAAATGACAGTACCAAGTCTGGTCCATTGTGGTTGACAGTTTTCGTCGATTGTGTCTTGTTTATCACACTGCTAATTTTTGGCTGATGTTTGCAAATCTGATTTGTCATGATTTGTGATGTCTGTGTACAAAAAAGGTATATTTGTTTTTTAAACTCTCACTTTGGTCTTGTTTGAGGGTAAAGAAGTAAGATGAACCATGAAATGCCAATGGTTTTGTCTTAAGGTTAGAAAATGACATTACCAATCAGCCACGCACCATATCTGTAAATTCATCTTCACTTAGTACTGGGATGAAAATTTCACTGTTTTGCAACCTGACGATGGCAATTGCTGTTGAGTTGCTACCGGACACTACAACAATGAGGGTAGATGGCGCGCTATAAAACCAGTTTACCCCCTTTTTTTCTTTTGACATGCCTGTACCAAGTCATTCATTGCTATCTACAATTTTCCGGTAAATTTCCTTCTGCTTTGTATTTTTGTCTCTTGGACTTTTGCTCTTGACAATTCTGTCCGGCAATTTTGTTATATCCCCGTTTATAATTTAAGCTTCTAATGCAAGCGCCATGGTAGATATCATATAATGTACAGAGAGTGTTTACCCTTTTGAAGTCACACAGAGTCAACTCAGGTAATACTCAGTTTTAGAATGAGCTTAGTAATTGTTTTTGGTTAACTTGATATATGTGCGGAATGTAATGGGAATAATTTATTCTATTAGTTCTAACGGAGGCTTCGTTTATAGATGTATATTTTTTTCTGTGGCTCATTCCTATTCGTAGTTGATAATCAAAAATACGATGCAAACAAAGATGTAGCAAAAGTATTAATTTTGTGTTTAGAATAATATTGAATCATCTAATGATTAGGAAAAGAACAGGTATTTCAACATTTAATAAACAAAATATATTTTATGTTGCATGTAATGTAAATTTCTAGACAACAGTAACGTAGAAAAACGGCCTATGTTTTAGTATTTTCAATACGTAATAACTGAGTTGGTTTTCAAACACTATAAAATCGCCTGACATACAATTTCTCATGGTGGTTTTAGAATAATATTATATTAACATTTTCTCCCTTTAATCATTACGATAATGACTTAAAAAATAATTGAATGGAATAAATTAACAAATGGCCTGAAAATTTACTTTGTTATATCTACATACCTCTGCTTTCATGGATTTTACATTATCGCGTTTGATTTCACTCTGCATTGACTCAATGACAGTCATCTAATTAAAACTGTGACGAGTGCCATATATGGACAAAACAAAGCATATTATACGGAGTACATGGTGACACTTCCGGTTTCTATAATAGTTCACAGAGTGAGTGTTAAAATAGAAAAGTGTGATAAAATGCTGATTGGTTTGTAAATTTCCTTCTTGCCATTTTCTGTATGTTCTCGTATATGTATATATCTGTGGTTTTTGATTCTTATCATTAACATATCTGTGTTTTACCTTCGCTATTCTACTGCCCTTGTTTTAGAAGTTAAAATAAATAAAGTAGTATTCTCTGTTGGGAAAATTTAAAAAGAAATTACAGTTAAGACTTCTAAAAACTTAAATGTGTCAATCCTGAGACAAAGTCACCGATCTCTACGATTCCCTCGACATGCCAAACATTATAAGAATTTTTACAAATATCAGTGAATTAGAATATGTGTTTAGGTCTGTGACCCGTCTACTATAATTTCTTAAACATATGCAGAAAACACCCTAAAATAATATAAGTAACAAATTTTATAAATTTCAACAGACGTAAAGCAATTTATATAAAAAAAGCTGAATTACAATATGAATTTTATAGATTAAAGTTTTTGGTTCTCAAAATATTTCGATCTTATCTGCACTGAAGAGAAGTAAGTTGTCGAAATGTTCATACGCAGTTATTTCGGATATTAAGTTGGATCGATGCCATGCTGGTGGCATGTTTGTCTCCGAGAGTTTTAACCAGCTTAGCACTACGGTGCTGACTGTATTTGCAAACTTGCAATATCAATTTTTTTGTAAACTAAATAGTATCTCCATAATTCAAAAATATGTCCTTAAGTGATTTTGACTTAACATGTTCTTTATCGTGATTTATAATTCTTTGAAATTATAGTCTTCGCAATGCTTTAATTGCATCTACACTGAAGAGACACAAATTGTCGAAAAGGACACATTCACAGCAATTTCGGTATTTTGTTATAGTTTTAATAAATGCAGCTTCAACTCTCAAGTGCTGAACATGTCAACTCCGGTAGTAAACTCAAATCCGGTAGAGGAAAAACAAACTTTACCCGCAAAGGGAAAGATCTGTTTCCTCAGGGAAAGAGATATCCCCTAGCGGTCCACAAGATCGTGATGTCGACCGTAAAAATTTGTAGTGATAACTTAAAGTTTAAGTAGCCTATTTGTAAGCAACCGAGCTCTGTCAAGCTAGTCACTGCCTTGACAACACAAACCCGTGAGTAGAGAATGACTTGGAAGATGTAAACTCATTATGCTGGCGCTTTTGGAATGATGCTACAAAGAAAAGGGAAGTTGACTATAAGAAAAGTGAAGTCATAACGTTTGTCATACAGCCTAGTTTGTAGTGTGCCTCTGTTGTCAATTTCAAGATAAAGGTCAAGTGACGATGCCAAAGTGGAAGTATCTGTAGTATCCTTAATTGTGAGCTCTTTTGGATAAAGAAGATGAAGAAAAGCTCAAAAGCGATGGTTGTTTAGTGATAAAATATCATCTATATAACAGTAGCTTATATTAAATGACTGGGCCAGTTTGTTTATCTTCATTTTGAAGAAGCCCTTCGATGAATTAGCCTCATATGAGTGGAGAAACAGATCGGCTAAAAGAGGTGCACAGTTTATATCCTTTAAAATTCCAATAGTCTGTGGCAAAACAAATCCGGCAAACTGGACAAATTGTCGATCAGAAACTCTAACATTTAGAGTAAGAAGTCAAAAGTGTTAATATTGCTACAGTTTGATAATGATCCGATTTTAAGATGTCAAGAAGACCTTAAGAGTTATTTAATATCCACATTTCATTTACAGCTAATTTCACAATATTTTAAGGCCATCTTTTACGCATGTCAAGAGGAAGATTAACAGCTCAGAAATGGGTTTTGTAGAAGATTTTGCAGATTCAGCGATGTACCGTTATTTGTATGGGCATTTGTTTAATTTTGGTACCTAGTGCAAGGAAGGGAGATCAGAGTTTTCATCCTTTGTTAAAAATCCAAAAGGAAAGGAAAACAGACGTATGATTCTGTAATATCTCCTCCTTAGATAGAGTAGTAGCTGTGTAAGTTAGATTGAACTGGGGATTGCCAATGTCTGCTTCCTTCTTTTAACATTCGATGTTATCATTTTTACATATGAGAATGATAATATTAAGAGCCTAATCTGCCGGAACAACGACAAATTTGTCATGAAGGAGGACAAGCATCTGGCAAAACCGGCCATGAAAATGGATGATGCTTTAGTTCTCATTGACCTTCGTAGCTGACTAAATATCAGTTAACGTTTCGCTAAATTCAGTTTTAATTAATGACGAAGCAGTTATCATCGACCGACAAAACAGACGTAAGACTCAGTTCTAACAGAATATAACAGCACGTTATTTTGACATCTTGGAATAGTTTGTGTAATATATTGAATATCATTTAATGATAGTTATTGACAATTTCGAAACAATATAATAATAATCTGGAAAGACCAATCATGTTGCAACACTGAAAGATTCATAGCCACTACCATCAAATGACTTGAAAGATTTATATATTGACATTGACTGCATCTTTTGACATAGAATATTTTGATATGGTATTGTTTTTAAGTTCCTATCAAATGAAATATAGCTGTTCGTGTATTTAGGACAAAAAAACTTAATCAAAGTTTATAGTGATACAACAATAAAAGGAACAGATTAGGAAAAAAATTATTATTTTCATGAGGCACAACTTCTAGTATTATGACCGTATTTCAGATACACCTTTTAAGTAGTAGGGAAAGACAAAACATATTTTGTTAAGATAACAAAATACCGAAGTTACTGTGTAAGAATCACACTGATCCGATTGATTGATTGATTGAATATTGTTTAACGTCTACTCAGCAATATTTCAGCTATATCAAGACGAGAACAAGTTTGTTGATAAATAATCACTTTGGGGTATGGAAAGGGCCATGGGACGGGAAATTCTGACTGCCACTGGAAAAGTAGGGTGAAATCGTCAAGGGCGGGGAATTTAGCCTTGTAGCCGATCACCTACGGACCACCCCAAAAAGAGCTTGCTACAAGGGTTCTTTAACGTGCAGGAAGCGTGGCATTTCTCCCAACACGTGGACCTGAGTTTACATCCCATCCGAAAGATGGGTTGTGTATTTATTAATCCCGCACAACCACGGAATGGGTCCTATTTCTATATCCCGGGACCCTCGGGGTCAGCCTCCGTTTAGGAGGGGTCACACCCCGCAAACCGGAGATACTGGGTCCTATTTCTATATCCCGGGGTTCCCTCGGGGTCCTCTGTTAGGATGGCTCATACTCCAAGCTCAGAGGATGCTGCGGGCCTATTCTTCAGCCGGGACCGCGCACGGCGGCACTGATTCGAATAAGAAGTACACTGAGACTGGAGTTATGAAAATGTTAGAATTTTTGATCGACAATATTTTCGTCGAATTCGGAGGTCGCTATTTCCAACAAACAATAGGGATTCCTATGTCAACTTTACTGTGCGCCACTCAAAGCTGTTCTTTTCCTTTACTCGTATGAGGGCTAACACGAAGAAAACAAAAATATTTAGTCCAGTCCTTTAATTTTTGCTTCCCCTACATAGATGATGTTCTTTCTCTAAATAATCCAAAAGTTAAGGAAAATTTACATCAGATATCCCAATGAGCTTGAAATTAAAGAAACATTTGATACACCTATTTCAGCTTAGATCTTTTGTTGTATATTGACGAAGATGGACGTTTGAAATCTAAGCTATATGACAAGCGTTATGATTTTAACTTCCAAATTTTCCCTTTCTTAGCAGCAACATACCTACCTCTCCAGCCTATGCAGTGTACATTTCACAGTTGATTTCGATACTGTCGAGCATGAAGGTTGTACAGTGATTTTTTGAACAGAGCAAAAACACTGTCCCAAAAGCTGCTTAGCCAAGGATTTGTTCAGCCTATGTTACTTTCATCCCTCAAGAAATTCTATGGCCATCACCATAACATCATTGAAAGATATGACGTGTCAGTGTCCCAATGAAAGTGGGCATATTCAGCTAGATTCACGTCTTTCCGGATTTGTCTATACCGATTTTGACCTTTTCCTGGATTGACTCGCAGTGTACACGGGTGATGTTAACAGAGCAGACATGCTTACTCTTCTGGAGCACCTGGTGTCACTCTAAGTTTCATGGAGTTCACACTGTGAGAGCCCTTGGTTTTGATTATTGTGCTTTTTATTTCTGTGTTTTGTGGCTGTCTAACGTCATTGTTTTCTGTTTAAATTTAGTTGGGGTTATAATTTGTTCTTTAGGAACTGTTTTAACAGACAACTTTTGGGGGTTCTCTTTGTCATATGGCCAAGTCAAAATTGTTTGTGTCTCCATATGCGATAAGGAGGGTCGCTGCCTAACTTTATCTGCATATGAAGAAGTTGCTGTTTTAATTGTGTTGGTTGATGAAATTTGACGGGCTTCGTTGTAAGAAATGTTTCTTTCTGTTTTAATTTTTAGAATTTCTTTTTCTTTGATATAAAGTGGACAGTCTCTAGAGGATGACATATGCTCACCGCTGCAGTTTGCACATTTCAGTGCATTACTACAGTTAGTGCCCTGGTGTCCCTCTTCCCCGCATCTAAAACACTTCAGCTTGCCCCTACATTGGTTGGTACCATGTCCAAACTTCTGGCAAGTGAAGCATCTTACTGGGTTTGGAAGGAATTTGTCCACTTTTATACCAAAGGGGCCAATTTTCAATGATGTTGGAGGGACTGACGTGCTGAAAATTAAAAGAAAAGTGTTAAGTTTAACAGTGCTTCCTGATTTTTTGGAAATGAATCTTTGTACTTTTGTAACTCCTTGTGATGAAAGTTCGTTACAAATGTAATCATCATCAAGATCTGAGAGATACTGACTTCTATCTCTCATTATACCACGACTGCTATTAAGGGTTCTGTGGGGGGATGCCGAAACTTTAAATTCTAATATTTTTGACAATTTTAGTAAGTTTTCACTTTGATTTTTAGAGATTGCTTCAATTAATAAATCACCTGATCGCATCCTGGACACGTTTTTCACCGTTCCAGCAATGCTTTGAATAGTCTTTTGTATAGCAAAAGGGTTGATTTTTGATATTGGTTTATCAGGTGATCCAGTCAACACAATAAATTTTGTCCAACTGTTATCTTCAACTTCTGGGATGGAATCCGTAGATTTTCTTTTTTTATTTGGAACAGGTTGGTTTTGAGGGGTTTGTTGTGCCATGTAATAAGAAAGGAGATTTCACCATCTTTGTCACCCACCCACCACGGAGTGCCAACAGGGGCGATACTTTAATTCTAGGGATCTCCACCAGAAAGTATCAAGTGCTCCAAAGATGGTATACTCAAGTGGAGAGTAACCATCAGGCACTGATGGAAAGCGTACTACTTGATTGACCCATGAGCCACCGCCTTCTCCAGTACCCCTACACTGTATTGATGGTTTAAATCAAGACAAAAATGTTACACACAAGTTAACTTAAACTCAGTTGGAAAGATATACTGTAGGGCTTGGCGTGACCAGCCGATTGATCGGACCGGGCCAATCCGACCTCCCGTTTAGATGATATCAGAGCCAAAGTAAGATATTGATCCTGTATTCTCAGCCCAACGGGTATTTAATGGCCGTAGCGGGAGTCTGAACACAGGCTCGCACCTACCAGGATCTCGTCAACCATCGACACGGGTCTCGACACACGGCAAACGTGTCGCCTCTGTTTGGAAGACTCATACTCCAAGCTCAGAGGATGCTGCGGGCCTATTCATCAGCCGGGACCGCGCACGGCGGTCTACGAAGGGATATAGAGTAAATGAACATGAGACCATAAAACATATGTTAACTCCAACTGCAATAATTTTAATGAGCTGTATTGCCATTTCGGATATTTATATATCATCAGCAGCACTAGAACCCAAATAAAGGAAATCAATAATTTCAAAAATGTTTAAAATGCATAAAACCAAACGAAATCCGAATAATCAGTAATATCAAATATAGCTAAGGACAAAACTACGATGGAGGGGGTTAATCCTTCGGTTTTAGAATTAACATAATTTACATAACAGTAATTGAACAAAGTGTACACATGAGATATTATCTCTGAATCTTTATGTTGTCTTCGCAAATATTACTTTGGTTTGCATATTTTCAGGACCACAAAGCATCAAACTTCTTCATAAAATAAATTGCAGAAGGAGATCAAAGGAGAGCGAGAACAAAGTAATAGGCATCACAAAAAATTTAAAGCGACCTAAAATTCAATCATTCGTCATTGGCAAGTGAAGACTAGTGCACAGAAGGCAGAATAAAGGGCTACGCAGAGCGCAGCATGATATGACCGCAGCAAGTTGACCACTGTTTGAACAAGTGTAATTTAAAGCAAATGTGGACACAGTAAAAAGCTTGACACAGTAATTAGATGGACACAATAAAAAGCTTGATACAGTAATTAAATGGACACAATAAAAAGCTTGATACAGTAATAAGCTGGACACAAAATAGTCAAAATAATGCTTACAATGAGAATAATCTAAAGAAAAAATCCCATCAAAATCTGATGAAAAACAAAGATTTCACATATTTCTTATAATTGCAATTTTTGGCCCTTTGTCCCCTTATAGCTAGAAAACGGTAAGAACTAAGCCAAAACTGTTGACATACTGCTGAAGGCTTGTACCAAGAGGAATCCAAAGAAAAAAATCCCATCGAAACCCGATTGGGGGGGGGGGGGGGGTGTTGACCCAGTTTTTGGTATTGATTTTGATAACAGATTTGGCGTTACTGCGCATGCTTCTTCATTGTTGACAAAATTCTAGAAGGGAAATTTTTCACTCGTTGTAAAACTTTTCTAGTGGCTACAGATACGTAAAGATTTGAGATAGAACGACGAATACTTTAACCTGGTAAATAATATATACATTACACAACGTTTGATATACAAATTATGTAGTTTGCCATGGTTTTTAAGACCAAACGCAAAGCGACCTGTGGATGTGCTTCGCGGATTCAAAGATTTGTTGAAAACTTGACCTATCGTTGAGTAAATAACATTTGTTCTTTAGTATTTGGTTGAAACATCGTTATAAAAACTGACTTTAAACACCTATGATATAGAAGGTTGTCGTTCCCCTGGATTTGGAGTGAAATTTAGCTGGAAACCAAAGTCACCTAATTAACATTTTTTCCGGAAGTGACCATGACTTCGATTTTAGTGACAAAATCAGATGTCAACGTCAACACAGTCACAAAATCAAACCATAAGTTCTATCATTACTATTCCTGAATCTTTAGGCCAACAGCAATCGTCGTTGACCAGGCAGGATTTGTACATACCTAATTAAAGAAATGATGTCCCATCAACAGCAGTGAACCCTTTGGATTCATTTGATCGAATTAATTCCTATCAAAGCCAAGATGTCCAGGGAAGTTCAAATAATATTGGTATAATGATAACTGACACTACACTTACAGGTACATACAGTAGTATGCAAAGTGTATCAAAACCTTTGTCTTTAGGTATTGATTCAAAAATTAAAAGTAAAATATGGGTCCATGAGTTTGTAGATTTTGGGTCATTGATATCACAAAAGCAATTCAATGATAGGTTTAAGTTGGTGACTACAACCCAGGGTATAGGTTATGAAAACATTCCTGTACTCGAGTTTAAGTTTAGGGATATATCTCATTGGCTATCAGCTTTTCATGTATTTGTAAGCATATATTGTGAGAAATACCCAGGGGAAACATGACAGTTAATGATATATGCAAACACAATTAAGCAGTTACCTAGACAATCAACTGAACATGCTGCTCTAAAATATGATAGGGAATTTAGACTATGGCGTCAAACTCATCATGCAGTGCTGCCATGGGACCAATTACACCCTGAGCTTCATAGCCAAGCATTGACCGAGGGGCAACAAGCAAAAACACAACAGTTGAACAACACAAATTTTCAATCGAACTTTGTTGGTAATACATCTTACAAAATGACAAACCAGCTTTTTCGTGCCAAACAAGCATTTCAAAAACCAGAGCAGCCAAAATCATTTTGCTACTTCTACAACAAGGATGGGGCCTGCCCACGTGGCCAACAATGCCAATTTCCGCACATCTGCCAAATCTGTGGAATTGCCAATCACACAAAAACGTATGTGCATGCCACCCATAACACTTCAAATGAAAGGTCTGTAAGTTATAGACCACTGCTATTGAGACATAGGTGTCTGTATGTGAAAGCTACAAAAATACACCAGGATATTGCACTGCTTTTTTATTTAGTGTAAAAAGGGTAATAAGAAGGGAAATAGCATAAAACTAAAATAAAATAAAAAGTACTTTTATTGCAGCCATCTTACAATGAATACTTGGTGAAGACAAAGCGGAGGATGTAATTGCAAATGATGACGGCGATATTGATCTTGTAAATATTATCAAGATTGAGTCAAAACGTGAAATTATCTATTGTTGAAAAGTACTTCACAAAGGAGGCAACGTGATCGAGTGCAGAAAAAAAGACAAAATCCAGATTATTTATGTGATGCATGTACTCCCTCTCTCTGGAAATGTAAATACCAAAAAAATTGTCATGTGTTCCTTATGTTTGAAATGTCATCATGCTTTTTGTGTATATGTAAAATCACCACCTACATGTAAACATTGGTATTGTAAAGACTGCAAACAATCAAATCAGTATTTTTATACGACTGTAAACAATCAGAGATTGCATATTTGTACGGCACTGTTGTTGTCGCCTGTAGACACTTTTTTGTCGATAACTTTAATTCCAGTTGATCAATCCTTACCAAATTTTAACACAATGTTCCTCGACACAAAGGGTAGGCTTGGATTGGTTTGGGTTGCTGTGGCCCCTCTTCTTTTAAAAAAGACCAATGAATGACACATTTGGTGTTTTAATATATTTGGCTGTAAAATTTTGATCGGATTTCGTTGGGATATTTTTCTGTGATGTATTTTTCAATCGGTAGTATGCCAACAGATTTCATATCAGACGAATCGTTCGTGAGGTAAATTCTGGTCGGATTTGAAGGACCCGTTTAGCAATGGATTCCATAAAAAAATTAACAAGGTGCACAACCATCAGATTTTCATAAGTCCGTTTCCTTTCCGAGCAATGGTGGGCCAAAGGAGCTGAGTAATTATATTAGGTCAAAAGGTTGGCATTTGATAAAAAAAATTCTGTCATTTACCATATACATTTTGGGGGTGGGGTTGGGGAGTGGGGTGTTTGTCATATGCATTCCATTTACCATGTACATATTTTACGAAAGGATATGGAGTAAATGCACATGAGACCATACATGTAACACATATGTTTACTCCAACTGTATTAATGTTAATGAGCTGTATGGCCATTTGGGGGATATGATTATTTGTATATCTAAAGTACTTTAAAGGGTAGGTTCATGGGAGGTAGGCAATAGATACATATGGGTCTACAGTTTTTTTTATTGTTCTGTTGTGTTGATTAAGAAAGAAATACTGTATTTGTTGACCACAGATTTGTAAATGATAAGTGAGCTTTTATTTTAGTATATCTCAGAAATGCAGCTGAAAGCTATTAACCCTTTTTTAATTTGTGTAAATAATATAAAGTGTAATGTACAAATTGCTTTTATATAAAGTGAGATGAGTGTAAACAAAAATTTGTCCAATATTATTCCTTGAATATCATACATGTATTATTTTTTCCCTTCATTTTCAGTTTAAGCAGAAATGTCAATTGAACACATATTGGTAAATTTTTGACAATCTGTCAATTCAGTGTATATAAAGATTATGGAAAACAAAACTCAAACCACAATGAACAGCAGATTACAAAAAGAAAATAAATGCATGTTGCAGATGAAGTACAAAAGTCCTCTACGAATTAGGAATATCATGAGGGATATACTCCTTATTTTTTAAGCGTAAAATACATGTCAACTTTTATAGATTTTACAATGTATTGCAGAAATGTTTAAAAAAAATAATAACATAACTCAATTATCAAAATTTTTAAAACAACTTTGAAGTGTCATGATAAATGAAAGAATATGAAGAAAATATACACGAGGCTGAATTTGAATTCAGCATAATATAACCGGGGGATGTAGGCGTTCCGGTTATAAAATCAAGAAGGAATATACTTCCGTTCTATACTTTTATTTTGCAGTCCGGTGTAACCGAACTATACACAAAACGAAAAAGCCCGACTCAACAAAGGAGACATCAGCTCCAGTCGTATGTAGTCGGAGCCCCTTTTAAGAGATTAGCCACGGATATTGCGGGACCATTCCCAACTACTGACAATAGCAACAAATACATCCTTTTAGTTGGTGATTATTTTACAAAATTAACGGAGATATATCCCATGAAAGACATGATAGCAGAAACAGTCGCTGATATAATTTTTAGAGCTTGAATCAAGAGATACGGATGCCCAACTGAACTGCATTCGGACCAAGGGCGACAATATGAAAGTCAAATATTTAGAGAACTTTGCCAATTACTTGACATCGGTAATGCATCCAAGACCAGATGGAATACCGCACCATTAATGACATTCTCTCGAAATATATAAGAAGACATCAGAAAGATTGGGATGAATACCTTGACTTTATAACCATGGCATATAATGTTACGCCCCATGCTAGTACAGGAATGACACCACATAGGGTGATATACGGGCAAGAAATGAAGTTCCCTTTGGATTTGTTAACTGAACCAGTTACGGAAGAAGAAGCGGGAAATGGAAGTTTAATGACCGACTATGTGTCAAGGCGTCAAAACAACATAAATGACACTCATCGAATATCTCGTGAAAATTTACAATGTGCTGCAAAAAGACAAAAGAAGGATTATGGCCTGAAAGTAAGAAAAACGGATTATGAAGTCGGTGATTTAGTGTGGAGAAACCAGAAAAAGAATACACCAGGAATAAAAGCGAAGATTGCTAGACATTGGACCGGCCCTTGGGTGATCATGGAAAAACTGAGTTCTGTTATTTTTTAAAATAAAGTGCAAGAAAAAGTCTCCACTTGTAACTGTACATGGTGACGTCCTAAAACCATACCAAGGTAATAAGAAATTATTGTGGTCTGAACAATCCAATGCTATTAATGCCCTAACGGACTCACGACGAGAACACCACAGAATTCCCCGATAGGTAAAAATTTAAAGAGAATGGGACCCAGGATTGAAAGGAAGATGATGTTCACATGCCAGAATATAAAAGGGCACCGTCCGGCACACCTAAACATATTCCGGAATCTGGTGCCCGACCCGACGCGGGAATTAGAGACCACATGACTGATTAGAGAATGCGCACAAAACGAAAACAAAAGTTGACAGAGAAATTAAAAAGCCCAAAAGATACTTAGACGCTATAATTTATAACAAGAGAAGGATCAGGGTACAGTGCAAGATCTGTGGTCAAGAGTACGCGAATCAACGCAATCTGAGGAGGCATCAGAACTTTTGCCACAATGACAACGTACACTTTGTGAATTGTACTGAACATGGATGTGACGGAATTTTTTTCCGCCGTGAATACCAACAGATGCATCTGGAAAAAAACACACCTCGTGAGGAGAGAAGCGAAAGGAAGAAGTAAGACTGTCAGTTTCAGCTACAACGCTAGGAACAACATTGAGTCAGTGAGGCAGGAGAGAAGAATTCGAAAGCCGAGTCAGCCTAGTCCCCAGCAGTCCCAGCCCCCACTCAGAGCCGCAGCCTAGCCCCAGCAGTCTCAGTCCCACCAAAAACCGCAGCCTAGCTTAAGGGTGGAGGTTCCATCTCAAGGAGTTGGTAGGACTGTGAGAGTGGATCATGAGGAAGGAGATGTATTATAACTGGATAATGAATCTGACGAGTTCACCATGGAAGTCGGCGAAATCCATGAAGAACGAAGTAGTGAAGACGAGGACTATGTTTCCATTGGGAACAGGATGTATTCTTCACAGGAAAGGGAGTCGGACTTTGCTGGGGAGATACCCGGCCAGTGGGGTAGGGACCTCAGCTCCTAGTGAACCGGAGACGGGACTAGGCCTCACCGAGGAGGCCAGTGTTGAGGTGGTGTCCCTTTCACTAATCACCGTTCGTTCGGTAGTGAATGGAGAAGAGAGAACTCATAGAGAACACCAGTTTAATATATCGGAGGGAATCGATCCAAGGATGGTTGATTGGAGAGCATTTATCCAAAATAAGAGTAATACACTTTTTGAACATGCAAACTCAATAATAAGAACAGAATCTACAGTGACTGTCAGCGAAGTAGATGACGAAGAGTGAAAAGGACCAAGATATGTGATTATGACAGACATATATATACCGTTGTTCAAATTTTTCTTTATTTTGTTTTTATAGTTAATTGCGGTAAGGTCCAGTTCGTAACTTGGCACCTCCTGGTAGATACGCCCCATGACACCCTTTTTAAGTATAAGTACATGTACATATTTTTCTTTCTAGTCATAGATGTTTTTCATGTATATATTTTTTTTAAGTTGCTCTAGTCAAAGTTTTTGTTATAGACATCACATGAACATTCTATTTTTGTGCCACATATTGTTTATTGTTATGTTTGTCATTTTATATATATATCTCAAAAATGCGGGTTGAAAATAGTGTCTTGCTATTGTTATGATAAAAGTATAAGGAAAACCATTCATTATTACATTGTAAACTCAGTTAAATTTTTGTTTTCTTAAAAACTGAGCCATTGCCATATTGTTATATATTTTTTATCAATTTACTGGTATCATTAGCTCGCGTAACATTTCTTTGTAAGTGCCAAAATTCACTGCATAATTCATATTTTTTTACTTTACATGTTTTAGCCATGTCATATTTTTTTATTGATATTTTATATGCATTTTTTATATACTTATTGAACAGCGGAGGTTCAATGTTAAGAAGGGGGTGTGTAGTGAAATTTTGTAAATGCAACCCCCTATTTTTGTACATTTATACCTGTAGTTATATGTTGATACCCAGTGCAATATTTCATCATTTATATTCCTGTAAAGTTAAATTTAGTAAGCTCTATTGTTTTATAGGGTCATTTGCAGTTTAATGGGATCTGATGCAATAAAACCAGATGTTTGACCTATATCACCATATTTGTATATGCCCTTGGGCCCTACTCAGGTGCCCTAGTGCCCTTTCATTGATGCCCTAGTGCCTTACACGAAATTACATGAGAAAATGTTACATTCAAGTTTATTTCTAACCTTTTAATTAACGGTTGGTATAAATAGTGGGAAGTTAATAATCTTAGTCCGCAATATAATACTACTAGTTTGTCATTAAACTGTCGTCACTCTGGTATTAAATAGTGATTAATACATGGCTTTTTCCATATCAGCACGGTTATCATCCCGAGATCCCTATATCAGCCCGAGGCGCCAGCCGAGTGCTGGTACGGGTCGAGGTCGGTAAACTGGAAGCAGATGTCAGACAGATCTGAATTCGATAAGCGCAATATGAGACCCAACACTGAAGTCACATACAAAATTTCAAGTATCTGTGATTTATAGTTGCTGAGAAAAGTGTTACCAAAAAATGTTACCATTGACAGTATTTGTTCAAAATACCACAAGTCGGAAAACAGGAAGTAGATGTTAGACCTGAATCCGATAAGCGCAATATGAGACCCCATACTGAAGTCACATACAAAATTTCAAGTGGCTGTGATTTGTAGTTGCCGGGAAAAATGTTACGAAAATCTTTAGTATTGACAGTATTCCAAGTCCGTAAACAGGAAGTAGATATCTGACAGACCTGAATTCAATAAGTGCAATAGGGAACCCAATTATGAAATCACATATACAATTTCAAGTGGCTGTGATATGTAGTTGCTGAGAAAAATGTTATAAAAATTTGTTACTATTGACAGTATATGGAAAAATAGTCCAAGCCGGTAAACAGGAAGTAGAAATCCGACAGACCTGAATTCAATAAGCGCTGACAGTATGTGGAAAAATAGTCTAAGTCGGTAAACAGGAAGCAGATATCCGACAAACCTGAATTCAATAAGCGCAATAGGGAACCCCATACTGAAGTCACATACAAAATTTCAAGTGGCTGTGATTTGAAGTTGCTGAGAAAAAGTGTTACGAAAAAGTGGGACGGACAACAACGATAACGACGACGCAAGACGACTAAAGTGATCCCTATATGTCGCCCCACACTACGTGTGCAGGCGACCAAAAAATAAGTTTCAGTAACTTCTATCAAAAATACCAGGAGTGAGCTTCCTTTAATAAGTCATATGAGTAATATTTCACTGGAATGATAGAAAACACAGAACAACAAAGATATTTTACCTGTTAAAACACAATGACAAAGACAGAATAACAAAGATATTTTACCTGTTACAAAAGAACACAAATATATTTTATATGTAGATTATCTGCCACGTCAGCACACAGACAAAGGACAAATGCGCAATATATAGATTACACCACAGATCCCGTTCATTACCATATTTTATCCTCTAGAGATAGTTAAATTTTAAAATTTTAATTGCGGGGCTTGCCGAGCATTTTAATTTTTTTTAATTTAGCTATCGAGAGTGGATAAAATGTGGTAATAATCGGGATAAAACAACGGCAGTAGAATACCGAAGGAACAAAGGGGTGATATTCACAAAAATCGAAGTCCAAAGACAGGGCAAAAACGAGAACACAGAAAACAATGACGTTAGACACAAAAACAATGACGCCAGACAGACACAAAGCACAGAACCAGAAACCACAACATTCAGAACAAAGGCACTCACAGTGTGAACTCCAGTGAAACTGAGAGTGACATCAGGTGCTCCGGAAGGGTAAGCATGTCCTGCTCTGTTAACAGCACCCGTCACACTGTGAGTGATTCAATCCGGGAAAATGTCAAAGTCGGTAGTCAAATATAAAGTGGTGTAATCTTTTTCTCTAATGATCAATGATGAACACCGAGAATTGCATTCCGAATAGATTTGGCGGGATATAGCACGCTGTTTTATTCAACATACGTTGAATAAAGATGATTTATCTAACGGGTCGAAACCGGTTTTAACTTGACATATCATGAGAGAAAATGGATTATACGACAAACTCAATACTTAGTGCACGTTTTTTATAAAGACACAAGTACAAAACTGAGTCTCCCAAAAATCGCAACTTACGTGCGTATTGTGTCCTTGTCTATATCGTATAGGTTGACATAGAAAAAAAACATCTCCGCCCCCCTCCCCTTTCCTGCATGGCAGCAACCTATGGTCTACCGATCCAGTATGTACTCGAAACAACCATTTGCCTTTCTTTGTTGTATAAATACCAATC
Organism: Modiolus philippinarum; assembly: GCA_002080025.1. NCBI lineage: Eukaryota > Metazoa > Mollusca > Bivalvia > Mytilida > Modiolidae > Modiolus > Modiolus philippinarum. The sequence continues at coordinate 18,758 of MJUU01014394.1, read as the reverse complement.
GTTTTCCCCTAATTTGCAATATTATTAACTCATTCAACATGCCAGCTCTGTTAAACTAAAGCAGTCAGTATGTAAGTAAAGTAAGTAAATATTTTATTACCAATTTTTGGGCCCAAAACTGAGCATGAAAGTGTTTGAACAATACAAAGACACGCATCATACAAAAGTATAAAAAAATGATAATGATAAAGAAAAAGTACAAGCATACAATAATGATAACAAAATAGTAAACATAAAAGAAAAATGACTAGACATTTGAATTCAAATATGAAAAAAAACAACCTTAAAACCTTTTCTTTGAAACTGGGACTAATGAGGGAGAGAGATCCAAAAGATAGTTGTTACACAGTTATACAAAAATAAAAGAAGACTAAAATATATATATAATACTGATCTAATTAAGAAAACAAACAAACAGAAATGTACATTTTGCATACGAAAAACAAATGTCATATTGTACACAGATCTGTAACTAATATCAGTTTTAATAATTTAAGCAACAATACTATCACTTCAGCAACTTGTGGGGCTCAAAGCATTTATGTATGTAGTTCGAAAATTCACTCACAATATGATTATCCTCATTTGCCATTAGCCAAATAAATTTGTCTCTGTTTGGTAGAGTACTGAAATTTTCACAGTTTATTTCAATGTTTGACAGAAATTGTTTTCTCTGTTCTTCATAAGCTTGGCATTTCGTCCTCAATCTTACCCGATTTGCAAATTTCACATAGTCAGTGAGTAGCAGTGTAATTGGTTATACTTCGAATGAGACGACTGCCCAGTGTTTCCGCCCTCAGAGGGTAATGCACATTGATGTCGTTCGCCTTACACCTTTGTGTCGGGCCAAAAAATTAGGAAATTTTATTTCATTTTTGCAAATCTCATATTGATAAAAAATTTGTAGACTTCATTTATCTGTGACTATTGTACAACTTCTTTTCATCTACTTATTTTGGATAATATTTCATTTAATAAAATTTATAGAAATTATATAAAAGTTGTGTCTCTTACTGCTGACTGTCGTTATGACACAGAGCCCAGTGGTACGAACTTCACTCATGAACCAGGATTTATAGACTTTTTTGCATCATTTCATCGTACAGTTTAGATATTTAGCTATTTATAGCCATTTGTCTCAAAATTTTGACCGTCTTAAATGGGATTTTATGAAAAGTTTGAGCTGAACAGACTCGAAAGCCTCACTTGGCATTCGTCGCTTGATTTTGGGAGGTTTTGATGACTAATCTTAAATTTCAGAAAACATACAAAAATTATTCCGCTTTCTTCCTAAATTATTTATTTCCCGTATAAAGACACATAATTATTTTAATAACTGATTCATCTGTAGTTGATTAAGTCTCTGATCTAATTTCGTTGTGTATTGTCTCTCGGTATTTATTCTTTTTTCACTTCCTTCTACGAGTGGGTTTTCATATGCATTTTGGCAAGGTCGACATCTGAACAATGTCATGCTGCAAAAATAGGAAAAAAGATAATACGAAACACTTACAATGGCCGAAAACATAGTCACTTGTCACAAATTAACAAGGAACTGCACAAGAAAAAAAAACCACATTTTTAAATGACTCTCTTCTTTCGCTTTGGAAACAAAGCTTTGTTCTAATTCCAACAATATTTTTGGCACATGCGTATATTTTTTTACCAAAGTACATTTGTAATGTTCAATTTCTCATTTTAATCACTCAATACTCATTTTATTTTGTGTAAATTAAGCTTTAAATAATGTATTACCCAAAAATCCACATCAAATAATGACAATAATAGAGGGAATTTACAACGGTTAATAATTTTGAAACGGGACTGAAATTGACATAACCGTATGTGTTGTTGTTATGAAATCTTATCAATGTTGCATATCATGCTCTATGATTTAAATATATATATATAAATTTTTTTAATTTTTAAAGTTATTGAAATTAAAAATATGAGTTGTATTCTTTTTTTGTTTCAAAAATAACATAACTACATGTAAGCAGTCATAGAAATCAGAAATACAACCAGCTCACACTTATACCCACTTCGATTTTACAGTTTCTGTATTTTATATGTTTTATAACAGATTTTTTCAGGTTATGAGCCACTTGTATTAATAAAACTACGAGTGTAGATTTCTCTATGTCCATTTATGTGTGTTTGTATGCAGTTTTTCGACATATTTCAATTCTAGTGCAAAACAAAATATGTTCTCTAAGAGCCGCTTCGAATGTTCAAAACACTTGTTAAATATATTAGAATCGAAATTGGTTATTGCAATTGAGCATAGAGCCAACTTGTAATAATCTATTTCTTAAATAAAAATACAAACGAAAGTCTGCACAATCAGCTATGTAGGGACAAAAAATGTACATAAGCGATATACATTGTACTTGAAATTTTTAATGTTTTAAGAAAGTTTACCACCACCGCTGACTGAAAGTATCATCCATGTCTCGCATTTATTGAGTATCATAGCAGGCGAGACAATAAAACAGTTTTTTTTGTAAATATGATTCCTAATTTCTAAATACAAAGCAACGTTTTTACAATCATCAAATTGCATCCAAGTATACTTTCAAAGTATACTTATCAAATCATTTTATCTTCATGAACAATTCGCTTTTATTATGCATATCTGAAATATTTTAGCTGAGGCAAATGCTTTTGTGATTTTTATGTACCAACTTTCTACCATAAACAAAAATTCATAGTCATAAATTTGTTTCGTCTAGTATCAAATGTTTTACCTTAACCCTGCTCGATTGGACACAAAATGCACAAATAAAATTATAACCGAAAAGATGAAAAAGGTGCTTTCTCATTCGTAAAATGCTGTTAATTTTGACATTTATATATTTGAACAGTTAAAGGAGAACATGTATTTGACATTCCATTTAGTCGTAATCTGGCAAGTTGTCATTTCTGAACATCGAAGAATCTGCAAAAACAACTGGTATGTTAATTTTTGCTTACACTCAAAAAGATTGCCACAGTATACATTACTCCCCTATTTCTGAACAGTGGATATTTCTTTTTCTAAAGACTTCATTCTGAGCACTGACACTATTGTTCCCATCTAAAAAGCAACCTTGATAGTTTGAAAGTTCTTCTTTATAGTCTTTTACATCAATGTTAATCATCCCGATAGTTGTTTGCGCATTGTCAACTCTACGGAAAAACAAATCTGCCATTTTATTTGCGAGCAATTCAACCAATTCTTTATTTTATTCTCCTGTTTTGTACTCTTTAATGTAACCTTCTTTTTACCAACATAGTTTACAAATGAATTTTTTCCTAGTTCAGTTCCACATTCACCTTTGGAAAAAATGTATCGTAAATTTATTAGTGTCACGTAAACGATAAAGATTCAATTTATTTGACAAATATAATTCATTGTCAAGCTTCTGTGATATTAGAGAAAGCTCTGATGACTGGGAGTCACTGGATGGGGAAGAATCTATAACATTTTAAAACATAAATTTTAAGAGAATTTAATACTGTAAAAATTTTCAAACGTGATGTCTTGCCTGCTCACTTAGGTGCCATTTTAATTAGGACCATAGTAACAAGTGGTGTACGAATTTCTAAACGCTAAATGAAAAAAAACATTGCATCGGTTGTTTAAAGTGGAACTAAGACACTTGTAAAATCAGTATTGTACATAACAAGTAATTATAAAATACCAAGTTGCATGCTAATTTCACATCAATCTTCATTGTAAGTGAAGTTTATATTGGTATCGACTCGCTACTTTGAATTTTCATTTTTGTATTTACTCCCACCTTTCGAATATTTTGACTTCCATTTTGTTTTAAAACAACAAAGTTATAATCATGATTTTTTTTATCATTCGTAAATTATAATTCCTTTCTAATTGCATATAACCAAGGTGTAGTGTATAATTTCTTCACAGAACCATACATAGGTTAATTGTTAGAGGGAACACCTTCAATATATACTACTATGACTGTAAGTTGGATTTCGTTGTTATGAAGAACAGATTTGGCAAATATATGTACTGGCATAATCCGGATGTTAATGTTCTCTCTAAAAGTTATGATTTTAGTTAGAAATATATGAAAAATGCTGGCATAGCGTGTTCATTGTTTTTGTTTTAAATTCAACGGAAGGGCTCCACCCGTCTGTTATATAAAACATTAACTATAATGGATCTAGAAGGGTTCTGTTAATGTATAATATTTGATGGCAATTCGGCTCGATCTACATCACTAAAATAAAGTAAGTGAGAACCGAACCGTCAATCCAAAACGAATAATCCGAGGACAATGGCAAAATCGAAAACAAAAAGGAAACAGAGACACAACATGAGAACGGCACAGAAAAGAAAAATGAAGATAAACACACACAAAGATGAACAACACGGACCCAATAAAAAACCATGGGTGAGATCAGGTGCACCAGGTAGAGTAAGCATCCCCTGCTTCTTATAAGACATCAGAGGAATTGTTGGTCAGGAAGCGTTTCTCATGTAAGCGATCCTTCACAACTTTACATCGGCGCAGGATGTTATTAGCTGCCGATGTATGTTCTTCTTGACATTGTTGTTGTTAACAAGCTGAAATTAGTATATAAACGTTTAAGATCAGAGTTGCTAACGAATTTATATATATATATATATAATCAAACAATAGACGAAAGTGAACAGTACACAAATAATACAGTTAATATTTCAGCCCCTATCCGGGCCTTTTTTTAAAACACAATAGAATTTTAATCATCTCAAAAAGTCAGGTTTTAATATTCAAGCTGGATTTAATTTTTTGCATCCAGAACCGCTTTTTTGCTTGTCGCTTTGTCTCATTCCAAGATTTATTTTGGTCAATGTATATTTCGAATACAGTCCAAAATAAAGGGACTATAAAATCAATTTTTTCTAAACAGGAATGGAATGAGCTTGATAATCTCAGAAATGATAGGGATATAATCATAAAACAAGTAGATATGGGTAGCTCCGTGGTTGTAATGGACACTGAATACTATATAGATTTAGTTAAAAGAATGCTAGATGATAATAATTTCTACGAGGAAGCTAAACAATATAAACAACATTACATTTTGAAGCGATTAACTGTCTTATTACATATGCACCGTAAATGTCTTACTGAAAAAGAATTTGACTATCTTACCAATTTTAAATGTAAGACGAGTAATTTCTATGGACTCTCTAAAATCCACAAACGCAAAATCATAATGTAGCATGCCAAAATTCAGATGAGACTTACGTTACCATACATAGTCCGAATGATCTAAAACTCAGACCGATTGTAGCTGGCCAACATGCGAAACCCATCGTTTAAGTAATATGCTAGATATTTTATTTAAACCGTACTTAATCTATATTCGAAGTTTTATAAGTATGCTGAACAATCTACCTAAAACAGTTGATCCGACTTGTCACTTAGTATCTTTTGATGTAGTCAACTTTTATACTATCATTCCCCATAACTATGGAATTGAAGCAATACAATTATGGTTAAACAAATTTCCAGAAACTCTACCCGAGCGATTTGACAAGGATTTTGTTTTAGAAGGACTTCGTTTCATTTTACAAAATTATTATTTCAATTTTAAAGATAAATCATAGCGTCAAACAGTGGGCACTGCTATAGGTACTAATGTTGCCCCGGATAACGCAAACTTAGTCATGGGGTTTCATGAAATCAAAATTTATGAACAATCCTGCGATAAATTTGGAAATGCATTTGAAACATATCTTATTGAAATTGGAAAAGGTATTTAGATGATTGTTTAATCATCTGGAATAGAGATTTGAATGAACTACAAGAATTTAAAAGTCTACTGTATAACATAGAAGAGAACATTCAATTAACTTTAGAATTTAGAGACAAAGATGACCTTTCCTAGACATTCTGATATTTAAAACAGATAATACAATTAAAAAATGAAACAAAAGATAGGTTGAACAAACGTATGTGCGGACACAGATACGAAGTGAAAGATAACAAGTCCCGACATGTTTACGCACATTTCAACCAGCCAGATCATTCAGATCAGGATTATTGAAAAAATATATCACAAGTCAAACGACGCTACCCTAAGTACACTTTACCGTCTACAAAGAGAGGAGTACTGGATCAAAGAGCTGGGAACAGCAATAACATATGGTTGCTATGAAAATATTAAAAGTGTAGGTAATCTTTCAAGCCCAGGATGCAGTTCTGTGAATATGATGAATATCCTTAATGGAAGCCATCGAAGACCACGTAGTCATGGACATAGGCATTATACCGCCCCACATCTACATGACATTTCAATTAATGGTCTCCTTTCATTTATGAAAATGCCACTAGGCATTCATCACATTCGTACAAAATTGTATTCCTTACCATTTTCGAAACTTCATTCGTGTTACAAAGTATGTTTAGATTCAACTGTGACTGACTGACATTCTCTGGAATATAAATTAACAGCTATCGTTATGGACATCGCCAACCAGACTGTTCAAACCTGTTACAACTGTCCCATGTACCAACTTAATTCTGTGGTTTTATTTCTTTTTCATATATTTGGAAGTGTTTCTAGTGCAGCAGTGATTTTTTAAAATACCAAACCCTTCGCCGTATTTAATAAGAGTAGAAAATTGATAAATATAGTATTGTAACGGAGGTAATACTTACAAAACTACAGCCCACTCATCGAGAAAGTGTCCACGTTCCACTGAGCTTTCCCAGATTTTGTTTTCCAAGACAATGTAGATTGACATAAATATATCTTAACTGTAGATTAAAGTTTTGCAGTTTGTAATTGGTCATTATCTATCACCCTGGTTAGATCTTGGTATTCTTTCACATTCATTGTGAAGGTTTTATGTGACCCTCTCGGTCCGTTCCTCTGAGGTGTAGATATATTGTACCACTGTACTGGTTTAATGTTCCCGTCTTGTTGGTACAAAACGCACCATATAATGAAATAAAAATAAGAGAAAAACTCAATTATATGGAAAAATACTAATTACTAATAATACTTTGTTAATTTAACATGTTTTTGTTTAATAATAAGTAAACGTTCATATCGTAATGTGTATTATATTATGTATAGGTCGGTCATTCGACACATGTCATATGGAGTATCTGTAAGTTAAAATTGCTTAAAAATTTCCCTTCTATTTTTTCGCTGCTCACTATTAATGACCAATAATGTATGGCTTCAGCCAAAAAAAATGTTTCTTTTTATTTTCAATAAAGTATGTTGTTTTTTTTATGAAACTTTTTAATTAGTTGCCCGGTAAGTAAAAATATGAGTAGTTTTATAACAAAAATCCTCAGCTTCTTATCCTACATTTCAAACACATATTATCCTGCAACTTTTTAACAATATTTATCCAATGTTCACGAGGAAAAATATTGATCATATCTTCCATTAAGTAACCCGAAAATTTATAGCTTTTTCTGATATTTGGTGAAATGGTTAATATCCACATCGACGTACAAAGGACGAAGCAACTCAGATATAAGGAAGATGTATTTAGTTTAAAAGTTCTTTGTTTTAATACTTCATAACACAAAAACATTAAATTAATTTCGTTTCTTTTTTCCAAATCCATTGGACCCCAAGGGAACCCCGGGGTATAGAGATAGGACCTAGTAATTCCGACTTGCGGGGTGTGACCCTCCTAAACGGGGCTGACCCCGACGGAGCCCCGGGATAAAGAAATAAGACCCAGTACGTGGTTATGCGGGATGAATAAATACACAACCAATCTTTCGGATGGGATATAAATTCAGGTCCACGTGTTGGAAGAAATGCCACGCTTCCTGCGCGTTCAAGAACCCTTGTAGCAAGCTTTTTCATCGGTCCATAGGTGATCGCCTACAAGGCTAAATTCCCCGCCCCTTTCGGTATCACCCTACTTTTCCAGTGGCAGTCAGAATTTCCCCCGCCGTGCGCGGTCCCGGCTTATGAATAGGCCCGCAGCATCTGAGCTTGGAGTATGAGTCGTCCTTACAGAGGACCCCCGAGAGAACCCCGGGATATAGAAATAGGACCTAGTATCTCCGGCTTGCGGGGTGTGACCCCTCCTAAACGGAGGCTGACCCCGAAGGTTCCGGGATATAGAAATAGGACCCATTACGTGGTTATGCGGGATTAATAAATACACAACCCATCTTTCGGATGGGATGTAAACTCAGGTCCACGTGTTGGAAGAAATGCCACGCTTCCTGCACGTTAAAGAACCCTTGTAGCAAGCTCTTTTTGGGTAGGTCCGTAGGTGATCGGCTACAAGGCTAAATTCCCCGCCCTTGACGATTTCACCCTACTTTTCCAGTGGCAGTCAGAATTTCCCGTCCCATGGCCCTTTCCATACCCCAAAGATTTATTTATTAACAAACTTGTTCTCGTCTTGATATAGCTGAAATATTGCTGAGTAGACGTTAAACAATATTCAATCAATCAGAATTTCCCATCCCATGGTCCTTGCCATACCCAGAGTGATTATTTTTTGACAAACTTGTATTGATATAGCTGAAATATTGCTAAGTAGACGTTAAACAATATTCAATAAATCAATCCAAATTCATTGATAAAATGTTTATAATGCGCCTCAGTATACCGGATGGTAGTCAAATTGTCGAATCCCTAGTAATTACTGACTAAGTAAGTAGTATATTGATTACAGTTTTAATAGCTTGATAATTTAGCACTACAATTCTAAATTCATTTATGCACGTTCTTCCTTTGTTTCCCGATCCAACTCTTACTTCATTTATGCGTCTTTTTTCTCTGCCTTCCGATCCACGAAATCCAAAAACCTCATTCTCTTCCTGGGCGGGGTTAATATGGGAGCCATTGTTGTCGCTGGATCCGGTAGGTCTTCCTCGTCTAACATCGCTCGTTTCCTCGCTTCCTACGTTTCCTAATCTAAAAAAAAAAACATTTAAGTACCAAGTACATCATAATACATCCCATCAAATAAACGAGCAAATAAATATGTTTAAACATTATAAAGGTACATAAGGATGTGGTATAATGATTATGTAATGTATTGGTTAAGTACTTTTTAAATTGAATTATTTGTAGCTTCTACCATTCTATAAAATCAACAATACATGTCTTTGAATTTAGCAATAATCAAATTCATACAAAAAGTATGCCTCCAGTTCTCTCCTCAATCTCCTTATTTCACAGTTTCTGTCCTCCAACTTCTCCAATCTCGCCACATAATCCCCCATCCGATTCATCTCTGCCTGATGTTGCCCCTTCTTTACGTTCATCTCCCTTTTCATGTCTCTTACCACCTCATCTTTTTTTGTCTGCGTTCCCTTCTCAACCTGGTTGAAATCGTCCATCCCTTCTTACTCCACTATAAATTCCACCACTTCTTCCACAAACATTTTGCTACCGTTCTCCCCTACAATCAAGTCCACATTCCCTCTGCTTCCCAATGTTACGTTGTAGTGTTTGCTAGCAGTCTAAGACAATCACTAGCATCTGTACCTTCAGCAAAAATTACATGTGGTTTCCAGTTCTTTATGTGTTTATCTAAGTTCTTCTTTCTGAGTGCTCTAAATCCACATAACGTGCAGTAAAATGGCACTGACTCCAAGGGTGCATGTTTTATAATGCATCTTTCTTTTATCCTGAATACTCGCACCTGGTACAATTGTACATAGTTTGGTCCATATGAAGAGATAGGGGAGGGCTCCCATATATACATGTTTTATAACCATTGCAAAGGGACACAGGAGATCACTTGAATTAACTGGAATTTGGTAACACCCAGCTTGGTAAATCCTCTATTTTGCAAGGCTTCAGCTTGTCATGGTGAACTACCTCAGTCTTATCTTGTATACCACTGGAATGAAAACATCTATTATTACGTATGGACCTAACCATCTTCTTTCCAGTTTCTTAAAAACATTTTGGTGCTTACACACAACTTGACCTTTTTCATACTTATGTTCTGAAAGTCTGGATTCATAATCCTTCTTTTGACGTTTTGCATACTCCCTCAAGAGTTCCCTGGCCATGGTATGAACTTCTTATAGTTTTGACCCTAAATTTTGGACATAATTTTCTGGTTCATCTGAACTTCTCGTGTCTGGTAAAGGATAAATTGCCTGAATTGGAAGAGTTACCTCCCTAACATCATCATATTTGGTGTAAAGCCAGTTGCTGGGTGTGGAGTACTTCTATAAGCTGCCAACAATAACCAAATAAAACAATCCCAATGATTCATAGGAAAAAGATGGGAAACGGGCAATGTGTCAAAGAGACAACGACCCAAAGGGGAGTAATAACAACTCAAAGCCACCATAAGATCTTCAATGAATGTTTATATGTTTTGATTAACAAAACTTATTAACATTTTCTCCAGGTTATAATTAAACTTTTCAATTACACCATTACTAGAAGGTCTATAACTTGTACATCTTGTTTTGGTAATTTCCAAAAGTTGACATGAATTTCAAGACTAAGGGTAGGATCAAATGTCGAGGGAGGTATTTTTTTTATCTTGACGGTGACCACTAAAGAAATGTGAATGAAAGAAAGAATATATTTTATTTCCAACAGTATGGATATATAGTAGCCCCCTTTTATGAGACAACCCTTATTGCAAGGTTCCAAGTGGTCTTTAAAAGGTGATGGTCTTTGGTGTTAAATGTAAATGTTTTCAACCTTTAAAAATGGTATACTGTTAGATATGTACCGGAGTATGTGGACAAATGTTTGGGATTAATTTAGTGTCAACATTTAACTCTAGATAAATTTATTTTAGATATTCGCTATTTATCATTTAGGCTTTCATTAAAACTTTTCTGTAAGAAATAACTAAATACTGTACCGAAGTTACTGTTAATTTATTTTTCTGCATATGAACTGATAATATTCCTACCTGTTTGATGATCTGTTTCGTCGATATTGCAGATGATTTCGTCAAACTTACACCAATCTACCAATATGTTAACTAACCAAGGTCTTATCCCTGTAATGGCAATTATTCCTTTCTGATTCAAATTATTCAAAACTTCATTGTACACGGGTTTCCTCTTGTCAAAAATAATTACACTTGTTGGATCGTACAGTCGATGGAAACGGTCTGCCGATTCATAATCTCCACAAGCATAACTGTTTAAAATTGTACTGGGAATGTACTGGTGGAAATTTGTGGGAAGAATGTCGCTGATAGGACCTTCAGCATCGTGTACTTGTGCTCCATCACTCCCTGGAATTGAATTATACATTTTTACATTGATTTTATCGCAATGTCACAGTAAAGTATAAAAATTCTTACCCGTACTTCATGTGGAAAATTTAATCTACTAATAACCCCTTAATTTTCCCAGTGATGTGAATGATTATTAAAAAGAGCGATCAAAGAAAAATGCTATATATATCGAAATTATTAACAAATTAAACATTTCAAACACAGAACTTCATGGATCAAATTCCATAATAAAATTAATATCATACCTGTATTTTATTTTGATTCTACTACGTTGCAGATAACTTCCTTAAAGTTACAGTTGTCTACTCAAAATTGAGCAGCCAAGGTCTGATGTCTCTGACGGCAATCATCCCCTTCTCATTCAGTGTATCTAAGACATTTCTGTAGACTATGTTATTCTGTTTGTAATATACCATTACTGGAATGTCTGCGGGAAAAATAAGTCTTTGAAAATGTTCAGCATAATCTTGATTTCCACAGACGTATATTTTCATAATTTCTCTTGGCAAATATTGGTGGTATGCTGCAGGCACAAGTTCAGAAATGGGTCCCTCTGCATCATGTTTATTCATATTATTGCCTATAAATTATAAATTATAGTAGTTGTATAGCCTTTAAAAAACACCTTCATATGGCATTGAGTATAATAGTTATATTAATTAATTACAGACTCTAGAATTTAACTGATTGGATCCCTTTAGTAATTGTCCATCTGGGAGTTTGTAACAAAATTATGTCTGATTTGTATGAGATGTGGTTTTGATAAAGACATTAAAGGTGGGTAGAACAACCTTTCTCATAAATTATGAAAAATTCTTGCCTTGAACTTTGATGTAATTTTGTCTATGGATGCTGACAATTGACCTTAGACTTTGACACCGACTTAACATACAAAGGATAATAATATAGGCTTTATTGCAATGTACAATACATGGTTATAGTTCACAGCTGTATATAGCTCCTTACTTCGGTATCTTTGGATAATAAAGGAAATAACAAAATTACCGACCAGTAGTCCTCAATTCCAAGCGAAAATCCGTTGAAATACCGACATATCGATCATTCACCTCCAGAATACTCAGTGCAAGATATGAGTACTACCCTTATTTGTAAAAATTATATTATGCATGGCTTTCCATTTTTTTGGTCCCCCGCCACAACGCGACGTAGGGACATAGTAATGGTCTGCGTCCGTCCGTCCTTCACTTTTGTTAACGCTACTTCTCAGAAACCGCTGAACGGATTTTGATAAAATTTTGTAGACATGTTACACATACTATGAACTTGATCCTATTCAAACGCCATTTTTATTTAATTTTATGGGAGTTATGGGACTTTATTCACTTACTGCATTATACAACATCAAGCACATTTTGCGAACGGTACTTAGAAACAGCTGAACTGATATTGTAGGAATATGGACTCGATCATATCCCAACGTCATTTTGATTAGACATAGGTTATTGGAGTTATGGGACATTATACAACTTAAAACACTTTTGTGAACGTTACTCCTCAGAAATCGTTGAACTGATTTTGATGAAATTTTGTAGAATTGTTACACACAGACGAACTTGATCATATCCCAAAACACCATTATGATCCAACAAATTTTATAAGAGTTTTTGAACTTTATCAACATAATGCATGTTACAACATAAGGCACATTTTGTGAACGCTACTCCTCAGAAACTATTGAACGGATTTGATGAAATTTTGTAGGTACGAACTTGATCATATCGTATGGGAACCATGGGACTTTATTGATTTAGTGCGTTATACAACATAGGCACATTCCTCCAGATTAAATGTTCATTGTAAAACATTGCAATTCCACTTTTTGCGGCGGCAGGGGACACATGGCTACGCGTAGCAATATTATAGGCTATTCATCAAAATACATTTCCACCGAAATTAAATTTACAATATTCAACTTCGGTCCTTTTGGACTGTGGGTAGTATACCACAACAGGATGTGTAACGTACCATAGATATTGCCACTCAGCCTTAAACTTTTACCTTTGACTTTTAATAAAATAGCATCCGTGTCCAGGCTGTATCCTTTCCATCTTAATGATATTAAGGATGTGGAATGACCATACCAAAGGTAGTGTTGCGTACAATAGACGTTAACCTTTCAAACTGAACATAAACCGCAAGGTAAAATAATTGATTTATACCACAGTTTGGTCTGTACAGTGACATTTCTCTCCATTGAGATTGAATTTTAATTTGTAGTTTATAAGTAAGTGCTTCATGGATGATCACCATTGAAGTAAAAATATTGATATTCAAAGTATTTTGGTTATCTTTTATCAACTTGCCCGATCATAATTTTACACTAACCTGGTAATAATTGTTCGTTTTTTGAAGTCTTTCTATTATTGTCCAATTGATTCAATGATTGTGATAATTTGTTGTATTCGGCAAATGTTGTTTTGGGCCATGAAAGGAATATCCGTATAAATAAAATTGTCAAGATATGATCAATTTTATTATAAAAATATGATTATAAATACATATATATACATGTATAAGAGAACCGCCGTGATTTTTTTAGGAATCCCGCTCATGTGCACGCTAAATGGGATCGTCCGTCTTGACCTTTCTGGAGGGTGTGATTGTTCTGTTCACTGTTGAATACCCTCTTGGACATCAAGATGTCTTTAAGTTAGTATTTTTTAATTTTATCGTGTGAGTTGTTGTCACACGCACATTCATTCCATATCCTTCCTTCTTAATAAATTAAGAGGTCGCTTGGATATTGTGTTGCTGGGGATAAAATCATACCAATCATTCAATAAATCATACTAAGGAAGTTTATATATAGTTAAAGATATATAGTTGCTTGTTTAGACCAGTTTGCACATACTGTATCATGATGATATATACATCTTTGATATACATTTCAAATCTTACCGGTAAGCCCTCTAATGTTTTGAAATAGGCACTAGATTTCATTAAAAGATGCAATAGAACATGCTTTATTCCCTATTTTATGAAGCAGTAAAATAGTCAATCAAATAACCGAGAAGAAAGTTTCAATTGCTTCAACAAAAAGAGAATTTTTTTTGTATTACGGTGTAAAGAAACAAATCGATATGTTTATCATTTTGAAGTTGTGTAGAATTAAAAACCTGTAAACAGATAATTAAGGAAGGAAATTTGATATCTTCTTGAACATCATTTTGAAAAATAAATGGTTTCGGCATTGTCTTTTGAATCACATTGCAATATCATTGCAATGTTTTCAGCAGTTACATTAAGCACATAAAGGGTCATAAAACAAAAGCTCACCGTATTGATTTGACAGTCCATCGTCATTATTTCTTGGCCTCTAAATGGAGACATCATTCCGGAACCTTTGAATTGTTGAATGACGGTTTCTGGACTTGGATTCCATGCAGCTGTTATATAATCATACATATCTTTTGACTCCTGAAAGCACATATACTATAGTAATTATACCCCACACAACGAAGTTGCGGAGGATAGAATGTTTTTGACCTGTTCGACCGTCCGTTCTTTCATCCAGTTTTCCGTTTTTTTTCCCTAAACACTTACAGATATTAAGCTGATTTTTGGTATGCGGGTCTCTCAAGATGACCTACAGATCATGTCTGATTTTCGTTCCGATCGACTGTTTTTTTTTCAAGTTATAAAAAACGACGGACGGACGACGGACGCCAAGTGAGGGCAAAAGCTCACCCTGGCATTACCAGGTGAGCTAAAAAGATATGCCCAATGTTAAGGACTATTCATTCTTATTCTTAAACATTCTTCAAATCAATTTTTTTTTATTTTCATGATAAGTAGGATTACAATTTTTAATTTGACAGGAACCTAAATAAAATCAACTTTCCAAGCCCCCCCCCCCCTAAATCAATGAGTGTCCCTTATAAGATATAGCAACATGAATTGCAACTGTCACAAATAATTAAATTTCTTACCAAGACCCAAGCTGTCTGTCACAATCCTTATACTCCAAAACATGGTACATGTTGTATAAATATGATTCTCGATGCTTGTTTTGTTCCTGACTAAATCATGATTGTTTTATATAGGTTATTAGTAGTGATATTCTACACGTTCTGTGCCAGGGTAAACAGGGTAAACAGGGTTTTACCCTGGTAAATCTAGGGTAACCCATTTGACCTTAGTACTGGTACGTGACCTTAGTACTGGTATGTGACCTTCGTTCTGGTACGTGACCTTCTGGTATGTGACCTCAAGTTCTGGTACGTGACCTTAGTACTGGTACGTGACCTTAGTTTTGGTATGTGACCTTAATTCAGGACGCGGGCTTAGTTTTCGACCATAGTTTTGGTATGTGTTTTACCCTTTTCTATCCTTCTTAATCTAGGGTTAACCCTCGATTTGTTGACGGACGAAGCACCCTGTGTTTAACCTACCTGCACTATCCGGTATTTACACTGAATGTTTCCAAAACAATTTGCATTTTCCAACAGGCATACTTTCGTCAGACATTTCTATCTAGTAGTAAAGAACCGGTTATTGGGCGATTTAACTTGTCGTAGCATATGGTTCTCTTAGACGAAAATGGTTTTGAAGTTTGTATACGGTAATTTATTATCGATAAAAGACGTTGAAGCTATTATACATCAAGTCAACTGTCTTTGCATTAGATCACATGGGTTGTCACGACAGATTGCAGAACAATTTCCTTGGGGAGATATCTATTCATCACGTCGGGGTGAAGGAAGTAGAAATTTAGCGATTGTTGAAGACAGAGGTACCCCGGGAACGATACAAATTTACAAATCATCCAGTGTTTTACAGCCTGATATAATATGCTTTCAGAGCCAGTGGGATTTTGGAACAATTAATCAAAACTTTAGACGTATTCCGCCATACAGAGATACTACATTGAACCGACTGATATGGTTTAAACAGTGCTTAGAACAACTTGAAGCATTAAACATTAAATCAGTGGGTATACCATATAAAATTGGCTGTGGACTTGGAGGCGGTGATTGGAGGAATTATTTCCACATCATCAGTGATTTTGCGAATAGATCTATAATTGACATTATTATTGTTGTTCCATCATAGATATCTTTGTAACCATGAATGTGATACAGGCTCATGTTTATTTGACATTCACAGATCAGACGTGTATTTGTTTTTCTTTAAAGCAAAACGCAGCTTGTTGATTGAATTGAAAAAAAGTTACGATCTTGAGGAGAGAAGTATCGAAGAATGGAAATATAATTTATTAACAGAATTTTTGGAATAACTCTTAAAGAAATTTAAAACATTTATGGAATGCATGGTGACGTGTTATNTAAACTGGTGTTGGCTTCATTTACTTCATATACTTGAAATGGACAACATGAATAGCATTCGTCGAGAACGTTGGCTGGCATATACTTTATATATTTTTAAATACGCTGAACAACTTATAGAGCGAACGAGAGAGTTAGCTAAAGAACTTTGCTATGGATGTGAAGTAGACCATCCGAGTCAGACCCATCATACATGTCTGATGTGGACAGACGAACAACATTTTCAAGCATATGCTGATGATGCGTTCGACTCAGTTGATAGAACCAAAATCATGGAGAAGTGGGAATCTGAAGCAAACTGGTTTAATGTATCTGATCGAACAAGAGAAGATATTCTAGCATTGAAAGATGACAATTTACCATCAAAAAACACTATCAAAACAATGGCTGAAAAAATGAGAAAATTGGAAGAGAGACTTTTCAGTGAGCGATAAATATCAACGAACAGAATTCTTGTGAACATTTGAGAATGAACGTAAATATCGGACGGACATCTAGTTATCTCAAAGAACTGTATTATTTAGATGACAGCCATCGAATGGAAATGATAATGAAGAGTACTTCGGTACAACTACAAACTCTGGCTGATATAGCTGAAAAAATATTGTATAGGGAAATTCCCATAACACGATCTCACAAAGAACTGCTCACACCATACAAAAGAGTTGTAAAAATATTAGGAGGATACTTTCTTTCCGATGGAGTTATCAGAAAACAACTAATAACAAACATTGGAGTAGTGCCACTTCTCATAAAACCTATTTTATATTTACTGGATGAGGAATGAAATTTAAACAGGAACTTATTGTGTGACAATGTATAAAAAGCAATGACATATAAACGTCTTCATTCATTTAAGATATTGTCTTCTCTGTGAACGGTTAGTAAAAACTCTGATATATATTGTAAATTTTAATGATATTTTGTACATGCATTTTTGAAAATAAATATTTTTCCTCATTGTAGTCTTTTTTTTTTTGCGTTTCAGATCATGAATGAACAAAACGAAGTCCTCAAAAAAATATCCGCCGTGCGCGGTCCCGGCTGAAGAATAGGCCCGCAGCATCCTCTGAGCTTGGAGTATGAGCCATCCTAACAGAGGACCCCGAGGGAACCCCGGGATATAGAAATAGGACCCAGTATCTCCGGCTTGCGGGGTGTGACCCCTCCTAAACGGAGGCTGACCCCGAGGGTCCCGGGATATAGAAATAGGACCCATTCCGTGGTTGTGCGGGATTAATAAATACACAACCCATCTTTCGGATGGGATGTAAACTCAGGTCCACGTGTTGGAAGAAATGCCACGCTTCCTGCACGTTAAAGAACCCTTGTAGCAAGCTCCTTTTGGGGTGGTCCGTAGGTGATCGGCTACAAGGCTAAATTCCCCGCCCTTGACGATTTCACCCTACTTTTCCAGTGGCAGTCAGAATTTCCCGTCCCGTGTCCATTTCCATACCCCAAAGTGATTATTTATCAACAAACTTGTTCTCGTCTTGATATAGCTGAAATATTGCTGAGTAGACGTTAAACAATATTCAATCAATCAATCAATCAAAAAAATATACTATGATATATCGAACGGCGGTTCTTACACCAGTCCAGAAAAAATGTACAGAATATTAAAGTCGAAAAGAATAAAAATTGGTCTACACAAAATTCGAAAGTTTTTGCAGAACCAGGACGATTACAGTTTACATAAACCTCTTCGAAAGTCATATAAGAAAGCACGAGTTGTCGTGTCTGGCATTGATGATCAGTTTGATGCAGATTTAGCTGATGTATCCAATATAGAACAGGAAAATGATCACTTTCGCTTTCTTCTATTTGTCATTGACATTTTCTCTAAATTCCTCTGGGTTGAACCTCTGAAAAATAAAACAGCAAAAGAAGTTATAAAAGGGTTCAAATTAATATTTCACAGAGGACGAAAGTGTAAAAAACTGAGAACAGATAAAGGGACAGATTTCACATCTAACCTTTCTAAATCTTTTTTTAAAAACGAGGGCATTTATCATTTCACGACTCAAAACTCAAACACAAAAGCGTCAATTTGCGAAAGGGTAATTCTTACAATCAAACGAAAATTGTACAAATATTTTTCAAAGAATAGAACTCATCGTTATGTCGATATTATACAAAACATGGTAACAAGTTATAATGCTACACCTCATAAGAGTCTAAATAATATCGCTCCAAAAAATGTAACGACAAAAAATGAGGCAGATATTTGGGCGTATATGTAC
>MJUU01014392.1:0-18589 GCA_002080025.1 Modiolus philippinarum | reverse complement strand
TTAAAGAACTTTTTTAATGATTGTAAGAGACGGAAATTTCTGAAGCCTGGATTGATAAGGCGGTCATCGAGATAACTAGGTATGTCTAATGAGAAAGCCTGTACAATTTGTGCTAGCTCTCACGTGACGAATCAACTGTGAAACGTACACCTCGTATGCAGGAGAACCCAGAATATGACTGTTTTTTATTATACTCTTTTATAAATTTTCAACAAAGTACCTGTTTATTACTCCTTTTAACAAACTTAGCTGACATGTTGGCTGTTTCAATTAAAATTGAGTTAACGTCATCAACCATAGTATTAACATTATCAAATTCTTTATTCATAAAATTAGAGATTTTGGTTTTTATATTTTTCACATTGTATATTAGACTTAAACAACTCAATGGCTTGATTTGTCCAAATGAACTTGCCAGGCAAAGGAGCAAGATTAGATACTGGAGTGGTACACTCTGTATTACAATTAGAAATTAAACCACATACAATAGGACAAAATGATTTGATTTGATTATTTCATATTTTCATTCTCGAACTCGAACGACGCCTGTCATGCAAATATCAAAGGCAATACCCAGAAACAAAATCATCATCACTAGTTTCTGGAGCTGGGGTTGTTCTCTCTCTTACTCGGTTAACCAAGCTGTGAATTTGCGCCAAAGACAACACTCAGAATTTTGTTATCGGATATTTGTTCTCTCCCTTGTTTCATAGGACGCGGATAGTACGGGACTTTTGATTGGCTAATAACAAATTCAATCTAACGCGATATTTTACAATTCTAACGCGATATTTCTGAATTGAAAAGTATCGCGTTAATTCTTTATATTAACGCGTTAGGTTGAGCTACTAACGCGATAAAACGAAGAAGTAACGCGTTAGTATATGCAAATAACGCGATAGATTCACCAATTAACGCGATAGTTTTACAAAATAACGCGTTAATTTATTTTACTAACGCGATAGAAAATAGTAAATGACATGAACGGCCAATCAACCCAATGCAGTAAGAAATAACGCGTTATTTTACAAAACTAACGCGATAGAAAAACAAAATAACGCGTTATTTCTGGTTTATCACAGTATCGTGTTAGTTTTGCACAATGACGCGATAATTTTGGACTTTAACGCGATAAAATGCAGAAATAACGCGTTATTTTATCATATTAACGCGATATTTTTTCAAAATAACGCGTTATTTTTACTAACGCTATAGAATATCGCGCCAATGACATGAACGACCACTCATACACATATGCATACAATATAAACGGTTAAATCAGAAATTAAAGTAATAGAAAAAATAACAAAAAACTGTCCAATATAGCAAGTTTTGTACTATTTAGAGAAAGTAGATTGAAGTGCGGAAAGTAATGTTTAGGTCTAATGTTTACATGTTTAAACATCAAAAAGATTGCATTGTTTCTTTTTTTTTCATTTTGTTAACCTTTTTGCTTATCACACATATACCGACATTAAAACTATAGCTGGTATTCTTAATATCTCGGAATTAGTTTTGGTGAAGTTGTTAAAATAAGTAAAGTTTGTATTAATACACAAAATCAGAGACATTAAAACACAGAGATTGGAAACTTGTTAGCTAATCAGTTATGACACAAAGAACAGCCACCGGCCACAAATGGGTACATTTTTTTTTGCAGTACACTCCTATTACAATTCTTATCGTAGAAAAATAAAAAAATAGCTCATCTGACTCCAAAATGATTCCCATAACGCTAATCAGAATTATTTTTTTCGATATGTTTAAAAATAAGTTTTTTTCTGACAAGTTAAAGTTTGTATGTTAAATGAATTTGAGAAATTGTGTTCTTTTTGGTTTTTATATGGTGTAGAATGTCAAACACTACTTTTTTCATATACATTTAGAATTTTTAAAAATATATCTTGTAAAAGACGAAACCTTGTCATTTCGATAATTGAAAATTTTATTTCGATATTTTTATTCACTTTGGAGTTATGCAGTTTTAAAACTGAGCATTTATCTTCAGTGGCCACGATAAGTCCTTGGATTATATCGAGTTGCTAATCTCTATGTTTAAATGTCTCTGACAAAATGTACAATAAAATGCGTTACAGTAATATTTAAAGGGTCCTAGCTGGCAATACACACTCATTATAAAATAGTAGGGTCGCAGAGATTGTCTCGACAAATATTTGAATATCTTTTTATGCCGAATAGCAAACAAGAAAATACAGTTTTCTGAACGCTTTCGTGAATTATGAGAATTATAATATCAGCACATGGTAACAAATACGTGTGGCACTGCTGTGTAACTTTGCAATTTCATTATTCCGGATTCTTTTCGATGACCGTTTCTTCTTCTATATTATTTTCTCGAAAATCCTCATTCTCAACACTAAACTTTTTAGAAAAAAAAATGTTTTCAAATTTAGTGTGTAAAGATTTATTTTTCGTTTTGGAATTTCCATATCGATCTTGCTACAAATCTCTTCAAATTATGATAAATAATAGGAAATCTTTTTGCATTATTGTCGGCCATAAACTTTCCATTGAATTATGTTTTTCTGTTTTGGAGAGAATTCTACCCTGGGTGGATTGAACAGTGTTGACATTTCTCATTTCCACATGTTCGAACTTCAATGATTATTCGACTGTGATTTATTAACAAGTACTTGTTTTTACCCATCATTCCATACTATACGAACGAGATTGGTAGGAACCCCCCGTTGACGATTTTACTGATAAGGCCTAATCTGGGGACAACGCCGTCACAATACATATTGAACGAGTTGCAGACTTCTACTAATAATGGACTTCTGGTGTAACACAACAGTTACTTACGAATGCATATGTTACATTAATGTTACTTATGCATACATATGTAACAATTCTGTTACTTATGCATGTATGTTACACTGATGTAACTTATGCAAGGACATGTTACATCTCTGTTACTTAAGCATGAATATGTTATACCACTGTTCCTTAAGCATCCATATGTCTCACCTCTGATACTAATGCATGCATATGCAACACTGTTGTTACTTATGCATGCATATGTTACACTAGTGCTACGTATGCATGCATATGTAACACTTCTGTTACCAGACATGATTTTGTACAAATATGAAATAATAGGAAATACTGCATAAAAAATAGGAAATAGGGGGGTTAGCCCTGTGAAAACATCATTTTCTTGCTGGTTCTACAAAACTGAACAACTTTTCAATTTATATTCTGTATTAAAAAAATAGGAATTCCTTTTTAAATAGGAAAATAATCATGTATGTGTTACTTATGCAAGCATATCTTGCACCTCTGTTTTTATGCATGCATATGTGACACCTCTGATACTTGCGCATGCATTTGTTATTTTACTATTACTCATGCATCCATATGTTACACATGTTATTTAGTCAGGCATATGTTACATCCCTGTAATTAATGCATGCATATGCTACACCTCTGTCACTTATGCATGCATATGTTACACTTCTGTTACTTATACATGTATATATTACACTACTGTGACTTATGCAAGCATGTTACATCTCTGTTCCTAATGCATGCATATGTCAGACCTCTGTTACTAATGCATGCAAATTTTGTATAGAGCTTACTAAGTTGTAATGTGTAAAGCTGTTTCCAGGTCTGTCGTGCTTGAAAACTTCTTGTTTGTAAATTCTTTGATGTTAACTATAACTATAAAGAAAAATTATTTTCAAATCTTCAAAGTGTACTTGGTATGTAAGGTTGTGAATATACCTGGTATATTGAGTGTTATAGTGATGTGTTGTAATATGTAAGCCATTCTCAGGTTTGTCATGCTTGCAAGTTCTGTTTGCCGATTATTTGATGACTATGAATGAGAAATTTTCTCTTGGGTTGTGTAAGTGGGAATGATTTTGTATTTGGCTAAAATCTTTATAATGGTGAGTTGTTATGTACATGTCATTGAGTTTCAAGTCAGGTGTATTTCCACATCCCTTTGCAAATACTTTTAACTTTAACTATAACCCACTATTCAGAAAAAATTTCGTGGCATGTACAAGTGGGAATTATTATTAACCTGATATTAAGTGCTATAATGCTGTGTTCTAATATGTAAGCCATTCTCAGGTTTGTCAGATTGCAATTCCTGTTTGCCAATCCTTCCATGTTTAAGTACAGTTCCATATAACAGTCAAAATATTTTACAATAGAGGTGGCACATGTGAAATTTCATTTTCAAAAATTTTCTTCTTATCTTAATGCCTGTTGATAAGTCAATTCATAAGCAATTAAAATTTTTCAAAAGTGGTTGTAGTTATGGTTCTAATAACATGTTAACTCCTCATAGGTTCTATATAAAAATAAGCAAGTTATCTCCCCTGTTGTAGTACATTCTAGATAAAATATATTTCAAACAGGGAAAGGATTTGAGCAAAACATGATTTTGTTCCTATTAAGTTCAATTGCACAATAAAACAGCTGTAAATTTCGCACACCTCTTTGATACGAATACTCAAACATGTCATAATTTTGGTTTGATCTGCACTGATGAGACAAAGGTTGTCGAAAAGAGTATATGCTGATAATACTGTGGAAGTACTTTTATTCGTGGACATCAATTTTCGTTGTTTTAATGAATATCACTACTTCGTTGGTACTTAAATTCGTGGTTTCAAAAATCTTACACTAAAACTTTATGGAAAAATGCATTTCGTTGGGAACTTAATTTCATGGTTAAAGCAAACCACGAAATCCACGAAAATTGGAACCCCACGAACAATAATACTTTCACAGTAACTTAATAGCAACTTAGGTATTTTGTTATTTAAATAGAATACTAGAGGCATTTTTCCTGTTAATAATCTGCTCCTTAAACTGTAGTACATTCAGAACAACTGGGTATATTTCTTACAAATGAAAATCAACAAGAAAAAAAATCGCTACCAGATTTTGGAATTTTACATGGAACTGTACTTAACTACAATGATGAATTAAAAATGTTTCACCAGTTTTCCTGGCTTGTATAGGTGGGAATTAATTCATATTTGGTCAGAATTTTTATAATGATGAGTTGTAACATACAAACCATTTTGGGACTTCCTAATTGCCAATACTCATCATGACTGGTCTAGATTCAACATTTAAAGAAATATGTTAAAACTAGAGAATGTGTCTGTAAGACACGGATGCCCCGCCAAAAAAATTATCGCAAAGGATAACCTCATATTAAAATGTAGGTCAAAGCCACTTAATTGTCATTAATTTGGGCAGTACTTTAACCAAATTCACCGAAGCATAAAATGTAGGTCAAAACCACCTTATTGTTAATGATTTTGGTAGTACTAGTCAAGGCAATTACTTTGTTGAAATATCATTGTCCTATAATGTATAGTTGTTGAGAAATGGACTTAAACATAAAACTGAACTGATAGTGAACTATGTAGTACAATCAAAGATCTACCTACTGACCTATTATCATTGTTCTACCTCTTACAGTTTCTGAGAAATGGACTTAAATGCAAAACTTAACCGGACGTACGGTTGTACGGACGTACGGACGGAAGGACAGACAAGGGTAACACTATATGCCCCTTTCACATTCGTGGGCTTGGCATAAAAAGGAATGGGGGTATTGATTTGTGGTCCTAGGGATTATAGTTCTTTGAGTCAAGTAAGTTATTGTTAAAGTGATCTTTCAGTACTTGGGAAAACTATTATTTAAGAAATTCAGTATCATTTTATTCAGATGATAAATCATAAAAACACCAATTATCAACAATAACAATAATGTATATATTATATAACACAGCCATTTTTTCCATAGTACACATTACCATCCCAATTATAACCACACAATTTGTGCTGGTCATTTTCTAACATCATTACAATATATATACTTATAAAGTAGATAAATTTCTTTCCTTTGCACAAAATGGATCTATTACACCATGCAAAGTTAATTTAATGGTTCTCAGGTCCTCCTTCATCTAGTAAGGGCTTGAAAAAACCCTCATTAACACTCTCTATTACCATTTCAATAAAATAAAAATAAAAAAATCTGTTTCCTCACTACATTTTTTGGTGGTTTGTACAAAGTGAAAAGCTGCCTCTTCTATTTTTTATTGCAAATAAAAAAAAAACAAAACAATAACCTCCCTTCCTCATCAGTTTCAATGAAAAATTGCCTGACAACCAATTAATCACTTTTACATGACCTTATGAAAAGAAACAGAAACCACCCTGCACATTTTCCTGTTTTGTGTTATCACCACTATCGGGTCTTGTTCTGTGATATCATTTTAAAAAAAATCACACACAAAGAACAATTTTTGAACACCAGTGAAATGGCAAGATTTTCCCTAATCAGACAACCCTATAGTTACTAGTGGTGGCTATTAGTTAAATCTTGACATGGTATAAAATAAATACATCAAAAATAATGTAATTATCCCCCTTTGTTATAATTTCACTTTTATTGGCACAAGAAACTTGCATTTTTTTTTATCTAAATGAAATTATTTACTGAAATAAAATAGTTATCTCCCTTGTTATATTTCAAATAAACTGTCAAAATCATAGGTTAATGCTAAGAACAATGCTAAGAACACTGTTTTATACTTTATAACAGTTAATACTGTATAAGACATTTATAAATCTCTCAATATTGAGGATAAATTCGTAATTTCAACATACTTTTCATATAGTTCCTTGTTCTCTGTATAATGAATCAAAATATATTGCAAATGACCAACATTATTTTGATAAATAGTTTTGTTTAAAGTTTTATAATTACGTGTCCTTGTTTATTGATGTACTAAATAACAAAATACATTAAAGGGATTTACAATCATGAATATTTATAATTTCTCCAAATTTGTTCAATTTTTGTTCTCTAATATTTGTATTAATATCAGAATACAATTGGATGTGAGGTTGTTACACATTTTTACATGCAATCAATGAAAATGAGAGTAAGATAATAAAAAAATAAAAAGGCTGATTTTATCTAAAAATTGCTTCACAGTAAATATCACTTCTCTATTGCATACATGTATATACAAGAAATTTGTGAGACAATAGTCTTACTAGTGATACCCCACTCTCAACAACTAGCACTAAACAAGCCACGACCCTTTGCTCTGAAAAAAAAATTAAAATTACTGTATCATGATCAAAATAATATAAATAAAGGGCTACGCCGAGCGCAGCATGATACGACCGCAGCATGTCGAATACTGAAATTTGAACAAGTGTAATTCAAAATGAATGAGGACACAGTAAAGAGCTTGATTCAGTACTTAAATGGACCAGATAAAGAGCTTGAATCAGTTGCAATTTTGGCACCTTTGGCCCCTTTAGCTAGGTAAAAGCTATGCCGAATTTGTTGACATACTACTGAAAGCTTATATCAAGAAGAATCCAAAGAAAAAAAACTGATCGAAATCCGATGAATAATAAAGATTTCAAATATTTCGAAAAATTACAATTTTGGTTCCTTTGACTCCTTGTAGCTTGAAAATGGTAATAGCTATGCAAAATCCACTGACATACTACCGACAGCTTACATCAAGAGGAATCCAAAGAAAAAAATCCTATTGAAATCCGATGAAAAATATAGATTTCACATATTTCCAAAATTTGCAATTTTGGCCTCTTTGACCCCGAAACTGAAACCGTAAGAGCTACTCAAAATCCATTGACATAGAACTGAAAGCTTATATCAAGAGGAATTCAAAGAAAAAAATCCCATCAAAATCTGATGAAAAATTAAAATTTTAGGTTATCTGTAAATTTATGATTTTGGCCCCCTTCGGCCCCTCATAGCTCAGAAGCAGTAAGAGCTATGCCAAATCCATTGACATACGAGGTTGTCCCTAAAGTTGTTTTAGGACGGTCTCTGTAAAAACGGATAGATATGTCAGAATATAATGAAACAAGGCTAAAAATACTTGTATGATTTAATGAGTCAATCTCAAAAATTTCATCAGATTATAAGGTTTTACAATTATATTTCCATCATTTTAAAATACTATAACAACTTTCCAGCGGAGCTTCGACACAAATTTAAATGATGTCAACGTTAATTTTTCTTGTCATAGTCTTCATTCAACTCAACACATTTCTTGCATCTTTTTAACCAGTCATCGAATATTTTTTTTATCTTGTTCACTTTTCTGATGTAAAATTATGTTCATCACTGCAAAACCTAAGATCCAGTAAGTCGTCAAATCTCTGCCCATGGAGAAATGATTTGATATATGGATTAACGGCAAAATCCATTGGTGCAAGGTCTGAAACAGTGAAATCCGAGTAAATCGATCTCCACTTGAGTTTTTTTTTTTTTGCGATGTATGCACAGTGGCATTGTCCTGATGTAGGATTACATTGTCTAAATTTACAGCCAAATAAGGTCGTTACTTTCTATTGGTGGTTTTCCGATGTTCACACAAAGCTTTATAATAGCTCTCTGCTCCATCTTTGCCAAAAACGTTTCATCTTTCAGAAATGCAGTACCGGTCTGACAGACTTCAAAACGCGAAATTTCTGCCATTTGAAGACTTAAATTTTTGAAATTTGGCACATGTAAAATCATTACTATTGTCTAAATTATAGTATAATTATCGGGAAAATTTTGCTGGATTTATTTGCGAAAACATAACAAATTTAAAAACGGTATTTTGCGCGTTACATTGTATTTTTGTCAAGCTCCATGTCCCTATCTCTGTTTTAAATATAAATTTATTCTTTCCATATAAAAGGAAAAATTACGGAGTATCATATATATGGTAATCAGGTTTTTGCTGCAGATCGCAAATACCAGAAAAAGATAGACATGAGACGTTGTTTTTGTTTTTATAAGTGCTTGTCCTAAAACTTTTGGGACAACCCTCGTACAACTGAAAGCTTACATCAAGAGGAATCCAAAGAAAAAAATCCCATCAAAATCCGAAGAAAAAAAAAATTTTATGTAATCTGCATGTTTGCAATCTTTGCCCCGTTTGGCCCCTCATAACTCAGAAAGGAAACAAATTATCAAAAATCTGATGGTGCAGCACCTATTTATTTTTGATAAGGAATCCATTGCAAAAAACGGCATCAAAATCGGACTAAAAATAAAATAATAAAATTTTTTAAATTCGCCCCTTTTGGACCCCATTTATCTCATGAATGGTACATGCGACGTGAAATTACCTCAGGTATGGCACGCCAAAGCCACAAAAATGAGATAAAATAGCATTATCTCAGGTAATGCCATCTTATCTGTATTTTTGTGGTTTTGGCGCAGATAGAATATCATTAACTCCTGATAATTAAATATGGAAAAAAAATTAACATAGGTCTCTATGCAATAAAGAGATAAAACATTCTTTCCTGGAGGTAATAGGTAATGAAAATGCTTATCATAACTGGTAATGAACTTGTTTATCTGTTAACAGGTAATGAACTATCTTATGATAGATGTCCGATCCGTATGTAATAATTTATTGTGCCCATTGAAGAACATCCGTCTTAATCTGTTACATGCAATTTCATTTGCTAAGAAAACGATTCCTTGACTACCAGCAACTAAATGATTTAAAAATGTGAAAGGTTTACACTTGATAATATTCTTTAATATATATTTTATTAATTCCATAGATTTATTATCCATGTTAACATTCATGCAACGATCACAGACAGGTAAGTGAATGTCAAAACAGGTAATTTTAACGATGATATATTGTGATATTGTAATTTTTAATATATATTGACGAGACTTTATTCACATAAACTGATTTTACAACGACAAAGAGAAAATACAGAATAATATATGCACACAATATTACAAAATTCGTTACAAATGGCAAATGGATAAGAAAAAGAAAAGAAATTATGTTCTAAAATTATTACATAGTTTTTCAGAAAAGATAATTTGATGTAAAAAGATTGAATTTAATAAGTTATTGAAATTTATCTATCTACATCTGATTGCTTTCAACATAATCAAATAATACAGTTTCACAAATCAGATAATACAGTTTCCCACAGATATTACGTCTGATTGGTTGATATTAGAAAACAGATAATACATTTACTAGCACGCCAAAACCACAAAAATGCAGAAAAAACTGTATTAACAGATAATGCTATGTTATCTTGAGATAAAATATCATTACCATATAGATTGCATAGAGACCTATGTATAAAATATTTTAAAGTACTTATCAGGAGGTAATGAGGAAACCTGATAATACATGTCTGATAATGTGCGCCAAAACCACAAAAATTCAGATAAGACAGCATTACCTGAGATAATGCTATTTTATCTCATTTTTGTGGCGTTGGCGTGCCATACTCAGGAGCACACTGAAAGAAACCCCATCAAAATCCGATAATTAATAAAAATTCTACAACTAAATAGGTGAAAACACCCAATTTTGTCCTTTTTGGACCCTATTTTAAAGACGGGAGGGGCCATAATAACCAAACCAATCAACACCTTCCTTTTGTGCCAAGGAACATTGTGTTTAAATTTCATAAGGATTGATCAACATTGGCCAAAACTTTAAGTGTCTACAGACAACGATGCCGATGACGACGACGACAACAACGACAGCGCCATACCATTATACAACCACAAAATTTTTTGCGGTCGTATAAAAATATGCAATTTGGGAAAGCAATATCTGGAATGGTCAAAATACGCAATCCACAATATGGTATAATCAAACAAAATTTTTGACAAAATTTTCAAATTTGTATCTTTTAATATTGTATAAAAGTTTTGACAAATAATTACTCTGTAATGATGATAGGGTAAACAAAAATATGGAAAATAGTAAGTAGAATTTGGTCATGTCTGGAAATGCATCCAAAAATATGACATGATCATAAAAGCTTGTAATAAAACTTTAAAATTGTATTTTTTTACTAGTGCAGATAAAAAGGAGTATGTATGATAAGCTGCATATTTGATTTAGCTGGAGTTTTCCTTGAAACTTTACTTGGTTTATCACAGTTGATATATTGCTTAAATCAAAACTCAGGTAAATTGGTGCAGTAATGTTATCAAATCCTGATTGTGACGTCACAAATATCATGCTTCTTCCAGATTTACCAAAAATCAACCAAATTTTGTCATGTTTTGGCACAGGAAAAACAGAGTGCATGTTTGTGCCAATGAGAATTTTTAATATATTAAATTGACACCTTTTCATGCAAAAATTTCATTGGCACAGGATTGCGCTCTATGTTTCCTGTACTGAGATATATAAGGAGTTTGGTCATTTTAGTCCATTTTTGTGAATATGCTTTTTTTTTGTGTTGAATTTTGGTGTTTATTTTATTCTACAAACAAAAAAGATTTTGGCAAAACCTGTCGAAGTCTATAATATACTGATATTGAATTTTATTTGAGGCATGATTTTATCAAATATAAGGGTCTTTATCTTAGGGGCCAAATATGCATGCTCCTTTCCGTACATACTCCTTTGATGACAAAATTATTTATTCACTAAGAGTAATATTCTGACAGATTTGAAAACACAACCCATATTATGGAATAATCAATAAAGGTTTGTGACACAATTTCAGATTCGTAATGTTTACCTGTGGAGAAAAAAAAATGACAAACAATGTGGCTGACAGATGTAATGATGGACACAGGTAAAACAGTATATCAAACTCTCCTTCAGAGCAGTGGTATAAATAAAAGGCAAGTACTAAATTGAATAAAACAACCCCATCATAAAAATTTTAAAAAATATATGTATTGCCTACATATAGCATGACAGGTAGACAGGTATGATAGTATACTATCGCCCTGCTTTGAATGAAATATTTAACATTATGTCATGGAAACATGCTACAGAAAAAAATCAGAATGGGGAAAAATGCATTTTATAAAAAAATAACTTGAATAGAAATACAAATGCAAAGGTAATACAACCAACTTTAATGAACTAAATCGTGCAAATAAGTAAAAGAGTACAGAATAAAATGATAAAAAAATTAAATAAGTGGACCCTATTTATCACAATCATTTAAAAATAATAAAAATGACATGAATCAAATGAATCAATCACAATCACTTATAAAATTAATAGAAATATTTTGTAACAAAAATATGCAAATAAAAAATAATATAAAGTCATGAAGCACTCTTTAAATATCTTATCTAACTTTCTCTCCTTGGTTTTACTAAATATCTTAAAAGTATTGTGCTTGGAAATCAAATTTCCTAATTTTAGAATATTTTTTAATAAATGGTAATAAAACATCTTTCTCAAAATATTATGTATATTTTTCAAAATAAAAATAAACAACACTTTTGATTGATAAATTCAAATTTACATATAAACACTATATATAAAATGCAGGTCAAAATTAATTCTTCAATGGAAGAACTACCTTTAAATACCTAAATTAGGATATAAGTGCTTTGTATTTTAAGCTTTGCGGACACATCATAATTTTTACTGTCACAAATTGAGTTTATCTAGCCATGCGCCAGCAGAGCTAGCTCAATGGATATTTGTGACTATAAAATCAAGATTTATGTCAAGATTTTCGTCCGCAAAGCTTAAAATACAATACAGTAATCTCCATTCTAATGCAATAGCTCAAAAAATTATTTTTGTGACAATATTTGATCTTAAAATTGAATTCAGAAAAAGCCCGTGAAAACTAATGAACGTTTTTTTGACATGAAGTCACATGAAGGCTTGAAATGCAAAACATAAAGAACAAGTTGTTTTCAGTTGGACTCCATGCTTCAGTTTTTAATAAAATTCAATAAAAAAGAGTTTAGAAGATACGCTGTGTTTTTCTTTTTAAATGAATTACTGAACTACACATCATCAAAAATGGTGGCCCCACTTGGGTGGACCATCCTTAGTTATGTCTTTTAGATTGCTGATTTTACAGCAGATATTATCCAATCAGATGCACTGTTACAAAAATGTTGCATTAGAATGGTCGAGAAACAAGTTAAACATATATGATATATGGAATGCATAGACATATAAAAAATGCCATGAACTCTTAATGTGTATATTTGTAAATGGATGTAAAATATAACCAGAGGCTCCCAGGAGCCTGTATCGCTCACCTGGCTTTCAGTTGCCTTAATCAAGGAAACATTGTAAGTTATACAGTTGATCTTCAGTTTCTCAAACTTTTGTAGCTCGAACACCTCCAATATCTTGAACTGTTTTTAAAGTCTGATCATGTTTTACTATATTTCTTTGTTGGGCTTTTTTTGACAAAAAACGTTCTTGCTAAGGACCACTTTCGACACCAGTTTTGAAGTCGAATAGTCATTTTGTAAATGGCAGTCAACAAACAATTTTCAACACCGGTTTTGAAGTCGCAACATCAATATCTATCTGGAAACCAAATTTCATTGAAATTGGACAATGTTGAATTTTCCTGCCTTTTTATGTGGACATTTTAAAAATGGCAGTCAACGAACAATTTTTAACATCAGTTTTGAAGTTGCGACATCAATATCTATTTGGAAACCAAATGTCACTGAAATCGGACAATGTTGAATTTTCCCGCCTTTTTGGGCGGCCATTTTGAAAATGGCAGTCAACAAACAATTTTCAACACCGGTTTTGAAGTCGCAACATCAATATCTATTTGGAAACCAAATTTCATTGAAATCGGACAATGTTGAATTTTCCTGCCTTTTTTGGGGCAGCCATTTTTGAAAATGGCGGTCAAGGAAAAATTTTCAACATCAGTTTTGAATTAAGTCGCCACAGCATGGCAAACATTTCATCAGTTTACACTTGACCTTCATCTTCTATAGTTTAAGGAATAAAAGATGAAAAATACGAAAATTTAAAAAATTCGGTGAAAAAAGGGCAATAACTCCTACAAGGGTTTATGGATTTTCTTCAAAATTTCGAGGTGGGTAGACCTTGATATGCTGAACATTTTTGCAATTTACACTTGACCTCTATCTGTTACACTTTTTGAAATAAAAAATAAAAAATGCAAAAATTTCGAAAATTTAACGGAAAAAGGGCTATAACTCCGAGATGGGTTTTCAGATTTTCTTCAAAATTGCAGGGCAGGTAGATCTTGCCATGCTGATCATTTTTACCCAGTCAGATTTTTGATATCTGTAACGGTTTTCGAGTTATTGGCCAAATACTGCAATTTACCCCCATGTTCTATTTTTAGCAACGGCGGCCATGTTGTTTGACCTACCGCCTAATCGAACATAACTTTGAGAAGCCATACTCTGGTGATGATTCAGGCCAAGTTTAGTTACATTTGGCCTTGTGGTTTCAGAGGAGAAGATTTTTGAAATTGTTGACAGACAGACGACGGACGCATAGTGATGGCAAAAGCTCACATGGCCTTTTAGGCCAGGTGAGCTAACAAATATGTGAAGCAATGATGTCATAAACTAGAATTACTTTTACTGACTTTAAACTTTGACATTGTAATTATTTCATTTTAGGACACAATTTTACAATATTAAAACATTGTTATTACTTGTGGCATTTTCATATCAAATAACAAATAAAATTTCTTTTTATACAAGAATTTTTTATTTTGAATGGAGAAAATATGTAGATGTTGGAAACTTGTGTGAATACAAAAAACAAAATGCAACTAGATTGTCATATGTCATCTATGAAAGTTACTATAAGCTGGAAATCATGCTTATTAAGATCCACCCATAAATACTTCTAGGTAGACCTAAGTCAGACAAAAAAAATGATCTCGGTGAAACCTTTACATAAAAGTGTATGTAAAATAAGCATCACATTTTATTTGGTTTTATGAAAAGTGAGGTATACCAAAATTGTCATTTCAAGGTACTCAATACCTTGGCTCTACATTTGGTCTCCTGTTATTTAGATTGTGTGTTAATTATTTACTACTGCAGAAGTACTTTTATTCATGGACATCAATTTTGGAAGTTTTTAATTAATATCACTACTTCGTGGGTACTTAAATTCCTTGGTTAAGAATTCTATGCATTAAAACTTAAGAGGCAGATGCATCTTGTTGGGCACTTAATTTCATGGTTTTAGCTAACCACGAAATCCATGAAAATTGGAACCCCACGAACAATAGTACTTTCAAAGCTATTAGGAGACAATTTAAAATAGCAAAGTGGAGAGAAATTGTTATAACTGCTCCTATTGCTTTCTCATTTATTCTGCTGTTATTTCTGGTAGTTGTGGTGACTGAGTTGCATCAAGAGATATCTGACTGGCATTGATAGGAGTTTCTGCCTGAATGGGAGTTCCCTCTGTCCTGCTTACTGTTCCATGACGAGATGTGGTCCTTGAGGTCGATATCTGTTCAGCTGTCCTTCCATCATCAGCATTCATATTAGAAGAGGAGGTTGGTGTATTGGAGAATTGATCTAACATGACACCTGGACCATCAGGTGGAACAAAGCCCACAAGATTGGTTCTTCCTTCCCTGAAAGTAAACAACATTCATATTAGAAGAGGAGGTTGGTGTATTGGAGAACTGATCTAACATGACACCTGGACCATCCGGTGGAACAAAGCCCACAAGATTGGTTCTTCCTTCCCTGAAAGTAAACAACAATCATGGTATAAACTAAAGGAAAACATGGGCTTAAATGTAGTTATATATACATGTATTGTGTACCTGCCATTTAATTGCCAGGACAGCTAATAGCAAGCAGTTTGTCAAACAGAACCATTGATTGTAATGTAATTTGTATGTGTTAAGGAAAAATTGTCTCCTATCAACATTTGCCACATAAATTTATCTATTGCTTATTTACTGCTTAAGCCTTTTGTGCCGCAGAGCCACACTGGCTAGTATGGTTCCGGAAAATGGTTGATATGCCTAGAGGTGGTATTGGGGATAAGCTCCCAATGCTAATTAAATAATACACAGCCTCTGTCAACCAAAAGTCCATCTCCTACTTTCCCAAAAATTGCCAAAAACAGGATTAGGGGCAAGGTCAAGATACTGGCACCTTAAAACTAACAATTTGGGTTACGGGACTCATTAGCCTGGAGGCAGCTCAACTAGGAGAAAGAAAACTTCATTTCAATACCCAGCTATGGACCAATAGTGGGGAGACCAGGGCCACAGCGGAAGATTCAGCAGGAAGCAACAACAGCATATGAGAGTTATTTTACTCCACTGACCAGTGGCCCATATGAGGAAGTCTGCATCCAGGGGACTCCACACATAACACTGGAACCTATCACCACCTTCGATTAAGGAACCAGTAAGCAACACAACAAATCTATTACAGAAATAGTAAGCAACACTACAAATTCATTACTCTGTAAATGTTCAAAAGCAAATGATTATCAAATTTATGAAGGAAAGATAACAGGAAACACTTACAATGGCCAAACATAACAATCACATGCCACAATCAACCAGGGAACTGCAGAAGAAAAAACAATACAAGTGTGGACCCAAATTGATGTCTCGCCCGTCCCTTCATGGTCGCAAAATTGATGTGAATTCTCAAACTGACTAAATCAGAAACATTAACATATTCGCTAGACTGTGAAATTAGGGCAAGTGACAAAAGCAATAGAGCAGACTGTCATGAATCACCAAAAACGAAAATATCAGTGACCTCTGATAGATACTGAAAAACCAAACATGTTCTTTAGACCGTGAAAATGAGGTCAAGGGCTAAAGCCAAACAGCAGGCTGCCATGGTCCATTTAAGACAAACCAAAATACCAAATATTATTGACCTTACATTAATAGATTTAGGACTTAACATGATCACTGGACCATGAAATTGAGGTCACAGACAAAAGCCATATAGCAGACTGTCATGTACTACTCAAGACCAACCTAGGAACTCGGGATAGCTGGACTTGGTACCGGCACTGGCAACAGCCAGCGGTAGGGTTAAACCGGTTTATGGGTACCAAAACCTCCCCTTTCTCTTTCCCGTTTCCCTATAGTATAATAAATATACAAATAAAACCCAATACAGGTAAACCACTAACTCTTAGACCACAATCTTGAAAAGGAAAGAATAGACAAAACATAATTTAGAAAGATGGGTCGAGGAGTGCTGGCCGCAAAACTGCCAGTTAGCTCAAGGAGCCTAGTCTGCTGGTAAAACACTGATGCACTATGGAATAATAATCAAATTCAAAACTTCCCGAAGGGTTTGGTAAAGAATCATCATGGTTTTCAGTAGACTTCGACAGTATCAGTGAGAGGCCAGTATAATTGTAAAATCTTCAGGTCATTGGATCCCAAAGCCAATTTAACAGAATCATGAAGAATATCTGGTCAATATCCCCTATTACGTCAAGAATGTAAGTTACGTCCCAGCTTTTCTGGATTTTTTTTNTTATTTTTTGACATTTTTTAACAACATTTCCGTAAAAATGATGGTGAGAATGCCTTTAGTAATAAGCTGTTTCTGAGTTGCATTATACTTAGATACCAAATGTTCATATCTTCTATAAAACTTCTTAAATGTGTTTATCAATCTATGAAATCTGTAACCTTGTTGTAATAGTTTGAAAATATCTAGTTCCTATCTCCTGTTCTGGCACAGACAATTATCAGCATTTTGTATGTTTCATAAAGACACCAAATATAGTCTCACACTAATGACATACTTACTGGATAGGTGGAAGTCCAACTTTTTTGTAATGCTGCCATCCTTTAAGGAAATCAGCACTGACTTTACTGTTCTTTGTATAATGTAGTAATATTCTCATTAAATAAGGGTCAGCTCTGCATCTGAAACAACAGAGTAGATCACAGATTAATGTGAGTTCACTTAACAGTAATTCTTAGGCAGAGTTACACTTTAGTGTCATGAACACACTTTAATATTTTACGAACGGATATGGAGTAAATGAACATGAGAGCATAACACATATGTTTTAATCCCATATTATTGCCTTAAAATTTCAGAGAAAAAAAACATTTACATTGGCTAAAGCCAAAATGCCAATAACCATACAATTTTTAAAAAGCATCTGAATAGAAATCTACATACTAACCAAACATTTCATTAAATTCTATCAAAAATCAACTAATGAAATTAATCCCAATATTGTAAACCAATTGTTGATAATGATGACAATGACAACAATCAGGCTTGGAAACTCACTCCAAATGCTAGCCTGCCCAGTATGTCTATGCAAATTTATGAAAGTGTTAAGACTGCCCTGTCTATTTCTACTGCCTCCTTTGGCAGGCTGATATTTCGAACTCTGCAATAATGAGGACAAAATATTAATAAAGTTATTAACAAGCTTGTTAATTATGTTGCTCAAGTCAATACATACTGGAGGCAGCTTTTGATCCTCTATTCAGACTTGAGTGTCATATGTATAGCGGGTTATTTTCTCCGGTCAAAAATTTAGCAGATTGGGCCAAACAAGTGAAGACCCTAAAAGATGTCTCGCCCGTCCCTGCTGGCCTCTAAATTGATGTGAAATCTAAGTGAACTAATCAGAAAAGTGAACATGCTCACTAAACTGTGAAATTGTGGTCAAGGACAAAAGTTACCTGCCAGACTTACATGTACTACCCATGACCAACCTACATACCATATATTATCAACCTACCACATCTAGGTATTGAGAAATGGACTTCAGCAGAAAAACTTAACGTGGCCACTAGACCG
>MJUU01014391.1:1668-17070 GCA_002080025.1 Modiolus philippinarum | reverse complement strand
TATAAGATTTTTGTTTTACTTATGAGATGCTTAAACCGCAAGCAACGTAAAAATGTGAGTAAAACCTACTTTATACTTGACTGTTTTAACAAAACGTGTCAGTACGTTTCTTGTTATATTCTACTTTTTTACTTTTAAAGTGGTAGTTTTGACCGTTGTAGAAACAAAAATAGAAAACACGATTTTTGTTATATGCTCTTGGATAGTAGTTGATATCCCAAAAAATCGTAGCTTTTCGAAAACATGTTTTTATTACTTTTCAGTGTAAACATCCCCTAACCTGGCATTTTCTTTACAATCCCGATCCCCCAAAAAATTGTTATAATTGATAATGTAAAGCTTTAAGTGGATGACTTAAATGAACTGTTTCTAGGCATTTCATCTAATGCTGGGTCAAATAATATATGACTCAGTGACAAAACTATTTTCCACCGCTATCTTTTCGTTAAAAAAGGAGTTGGTGATCCGCAATTGGGCTCGAACACAAGAATTCCCCCTCCCCCGAGAAAAAAAAACACTTCTGTCTCAGTTTATTTACAGCAGGTACTTTATAACTTGTACTGACAATAGTAATTCGTTAGTAAATACAGTATTGAACAAAACAGATAATAGTTTTATACAAAATATAGAATACTTTTGATAGGCAATGCAAGATGGACTTACCAACTTCCCACCATATAAAAGGAAAATAATTGCCCCGAGTTAAAATACAACCGCCGACCTTCATCGTAAGTCAAATACCCTATCTGTAAATTAATTTTCTCATGCATGATGACACATGACGGAATCTGCCCGAAATCATAAAAATCGGCCTAGCAAAAGTAAAACAAAAACATGATATTACTGCGGTCAAGGAAGTGGCAAAACTTATTGTAATGAAGTCAAGATTAACACCCCAAGCTTACACAATGTGTAAGAGTCATTGATGTCAAATGTCTACATTGTAGATAGATCAAACGTGACACCTGACAAATGTATACAATGTTGTCTTTGCACGACGGCGAGTCAATAAAAGGGTAGACAGCTTGGGGTGTAAATCTTAATGTCGGCCTAAACTGAAAGTTTTGCCACTTGCTTGACCGCAGCAATAATATTTATCATTTAAGCATTTTTCGATGACAACTAGCTTAGGTTGTTTAGAATCAGCAAACAAATGGTAAATTTTTTTCTTTGTTCAATAATAAATGTATTAAAAAATTCTTTAAAAGTAGTTTGTATTTTGAAAAAATAATATAGTACCGTTAGTGCTAGGACGACATCGAAAAGGATAAGTGGGAAAACTGAAGAAAACAGGACACTCAAAAAGTGTAACGCTCTTTGAAAATGAATGCAAATGATATGAAAAAGAAAGGAAATGGGGTAACTGTCAAGGAGACAACATCCTATATCCAGGTTAAAACGACCCAAAACAAAGCATCTAGTGGTCACCGTACGGTCTTCAACACAGTGAGGAACCTCCCACCATAAAGCAACCCCTAAATGGCCCCAAAAAGGTAAAAAAGTAAATAAATATATCAATGGAAACAAACCACATCCAATACCTTGAATATCAAGAAACTAAAATTGACATACAGGTTTGAAATTTTAAGCTGAATAAGAAAAGTGCATTGTGACTAGTTTGTGTCTTTTCGTCTTTTTTCGTCTTTTTGGTGCGAGAAGACGCAATTTAGCGGGGACAAAAGACTAAAAGACGCAAATTGGCGGGGCGAAAAGACTAAACGACGCAATTTGGCGGCTCGAAAAGACTAAAAGTAAAAAATTAACGGGGCGAAAAGACTCAAAGACATAACATGAGAACGGCACAGAAAATAAAATGAAGACACGCACATGTACAAAAATGAACAACACGGACCCAATAAAAAACGATGGTTGAGATCAGGTGCACCGGTAGAATAAGCATCTCCTGCTTCTTATAAGACAACCGCTGTGTTGAACATATCAACTCCGGTAGTAAAGTCAAATCCGGTAGAGGAAAACAAACTTTAGTGGCAAAGAGAAAGATCTGTTGTCATCTGGGAAACAGATATCTCATAGCAGTCCACAAGAATAAAACTTCTGTAGTGATGAAATCGCAGTTCACTCCTAAATGAGTTTTATTCTCAAGCTTTCGTGTAAGGTTTACGAATCTTGTAAATTTTGAAGATTCGTAAGGATTCGTAAGAAAAATTCGTGTATGTGAAGGGATATAAAGCTTAAATTTTGATTGATTTGTTGATTGATATGAGGTTTAACGTCACTGTCATCAGTATTTCAGCTTATTCATGACGGTCAGTTTTAGTGGTGGAGGAAACCGGAGTACCCGGAGAGAACCACCAACATTGGTCAGGTAACTGACATACCTTTTTGTGCAAGCACAATGCATCTATGGACATTATCACAATTCGTTAAACATGAAGTAAATATCTGACAGGGCTCAAAAAAAAAGAAAAAATAAATAAAAAAAAATAAAATAAATAAATAAATAAATAAATAAAAGAAACTTTACAACTAACCATATACAGACTGCATAATAACTTTGAAGTAACTACTTCTTATAAAAGCTGAAAAAAATGCGATGAGAATTTAATGTTTTACAGCATTTCGTTGCCAATTCCATTTTACGTCAAACAGGAAGTGAACATTTAACAGGACTTTAAATAGGACTTTCCTTTCAGTTAATTTTATAGAGGCTGCATACAAATTTTGAAATCAATCCTTTTACAGGCTGAGAAAAATGAGACGAAAAATTTATGTTTCAATACATTTCATTCTTTATCGACATTTCGTTAAACAGGAAGTACATACCTAACAGGATTAAGAATAAAACGTTCCTTAAAACTAATCACACAGAGGGTACATACTAATTTTGAAATCAAGCCCCATTGTAGAAGCTGAGAAAAAGAGTGACGCAAAATTCATGTTAAACTACATTTCGTTACTAAGTCCATTACGTAAAAAAGGACAGGACACAGAATAGGACGTTCCTTACAACTAACCATATTATTACTTAGAAGCTGCATACATTTTTTGTACCAAGTTAAAAATAAATCCCAGGTGCAGAGGCTGAGAAAACTGTGACAGAAATAATTTGCCGACGAACGGACGGACAAGGTGAATGCAGTGTTCGTCAATCTCTGTAGTGTGGGTTTATAGATTGGTTGAAATTGTGTATAGATTTGCCATGTATGTTTAATATACATAAAAAAATAATATCCACAATATAAAGAGATACATTAATAATATTAATCATGATAATAAATCCTTTATTCTTTAAATACATTTACATTTGAAACAAAGACCATTCAAAAAGTTATTTCCGGTTAAGAGCATTTTCTGGATAGGTTTTAAGGTAAATCGCTTAAGCCGAAAATGCTCTTAAATCGAAACGTTAATTTACAGTTATCTTTCTTTGTTCACACTGCAAAAATGAAGATCTTTAATGTTTTTATCCAATACTGCATAAATGACATAGTATGTCTCTGTACCCTGTCTCGCCGAGAGGATATTTAAGCTGGTTCGAATGATCATATGTTTAACGTGAACATATTGTTCCATTAAATCTAAATTCGATGAAAAATATGATTTAAAGAGTTTCGAGATAAATGAAAAATTAGTTTTTGTATAAAGCTAAACTTTCTGTTAAGAACAGTTTTCGGATCAGTATCAAAATAAACACATTGTAATTGTTATTTATGTAGATATTCTTTATATCAAATCACATTGAAACAAAGACCATTCAAAAAGTTTCCAAGTTACATTTGCATTTCAGGTTAAGAGCATTTTCTAGATAAGTGATAACGTTAATCACTTATCCCGAAAATGTTCTTAAACCGAAACTTAAGTTTGCAGTTATCTTTCCTAGTTCATACTGCACGAATTAAGAAATAAAGACTCCCTTGCATGTTTTATTTTTTAAAGAATATTGTATACCAGTGGCTTCTTACTCATTCAAATAGACATAATATTTAAGTTAAATTGAATGTTCGTTTGTTTACTGCAAAAATATAGTTAAAACAATTTCAAATTCAAAGGAAAATATGATTTTAAAAATTTCGGGATAAGTGCAGAATTAGCTTTTGGATAAGACTTTATGTTTAACAGCAGTTTCCGGATAAGTGTTTAACAGACGTCTGCAGAATTTTTTCGTTCAAATAGCATATCTTTCTGACGTCAGAATATGTGTCGTTATGTACACGACAAATATTGTTGCTCACAATGTAGTTAACGTGTAAGGACAACTTTGTGCACATATTATCGCAGACGACAATATGGGTCGATCACGTCGGCACAGATTGATTACAATATACGTTATAACACGCGTCTTGCCAATTCACCTCAATGGCGTTCTTTTAAGTTCAAAATCTAATGAATTGGATGGCTAGAGAAGTACCGGAATGTTATTGTTCTGAAGGTAAGCAGTTGTTATTCATGCTGTATCTGGTCCACTGTTGTTTTGTTGGAACACTCTTTCATTTTTTCTGCAGAATTGGTTCATTACGTGTTTTTGGAGGGTTTCATCATGGTATTGCTCAGCTGTCAAATTATCAGTTACATGCACTAAACTCAGTTCTTGCAGTTTAAGATACAGCTGCTCATATCACCACACTTCCCTCCACCAACCTGTCTGTTGTTACCTGCAAATCTTTGAATTGCCTCCTGAGAACCATTGCTCTACCCTTTAAACAGTTTTTAACAGGAACCATGATTCATAACTAAACGTAATTGTTCTCGACCGCTGTTGGGCCTACACTCTGTGATTTTAAGTAAATATTAGTATGTTTTGGCGGTGCTGCTTGGTCAATACAATTGCTTAAACTTAGCATCTTGCTCTCATTCGAGCGATTTGTAAGAGTTTTCTAACTGTCCGATCCGAAAATCGCCTTCGGAGAATCGATGAAGCAGTGGGAATTGCTGTTGTAAATAATAACAAAATACCGGAGTTTCTGTTAATTTAGTTTCTTAATATGCGCACTTCGACAAGTTATGTCTCTTCAGTGCAGATTAAATCAAAACAGTTGGAAATCCATTTGCCGAAATATGTGTAAAAACTAATAGAGAACAAATTACCAATATGATCTAAACATTAAATCCAAAATTAAGGACAGAGCTATGCGAAAAAGAGATACTCATTAGTTTTGAACAAAATTGTAAATTTTAGATATTGCGAATTTCTAAATAAAATCGGTTTTCAGGTCAGCACCGAAGTACTTGCTACTGTGTTGGGGATACCATTGGTGACTAACAGTCCATCAGTAGAGGTATCGACACAGTGGTTGTAAATAACAAATACCGAAAACACGTAAAATCCCTGCTGTCAGTACATATTTAGAGTCGAAATACGGTACTCTGGTTCACATTGAACAACCTCACTACACCTGTTTGTGATTAAACTTCTTACAATTAACTGATTAAATGGTTGCGTTGAGCCTCATTTAGACGTTGCATAATTTTGCTATTCAAATGGTGAATAAAAGGATATGGAGTAAATGCACATGAGACAAAGTCTCTACAAATACTTAGTAAAAAACAAGCAAAGGAACAACGCTTTTATTGTTGTTCTTCATCTTGAAGTCACCATGACTCTAACTATGAACGGATTAAGGCCAAGAATCCCTGCTTTTTAAGGAACAGAAACCAAACTCTTACAAAAAAACCTCATTATTTTGCTTACTTATGACCCAAGCACATAAAACCATACATTTCCGTTCCCTTTAGCCGACCCAATCAACAACAGATAAAAACAACATGATGTTGTCGGAAACGACAGCTATCCCCGCACTCCCTGTTTGACACAGAAAACAGTTGTTATACACCCTGGGCATAATTTTTTTCATTTTTTTTATAAATCTATCTATTGATAGTCATTATTGTTACTAAAAGAATTCTAGGATATATGGTTGCTAAGTAGAATTCCAAAAAATAAGTGGTCTTTGAGACTTTCAGGAAATTTACCAAAATTGGAATCAAATAGTTTTGAAATCCTATTTATGAAAATGTTCGTCCTAAACGACACACACATTTTAAGTATGGTTGCTAGGTAGAATTCAAAAAAATAAGTGGTCTTTGAGACTTTCAGGAAATTTACCAAAGTTGGAATCAGATATTTTTGAAATCCAATTGATGAAAATGTCCGTCCTAAACTACACAAACATTTTAAGTATGGTTGCTAGGTAGAATTCCAAAAATAAGTGGTTTTTGAGACTTTCAGGAAATTTACCAAAATTGGAATCAAATATTTTTGAAATCCAATTTATGAAAATGTTCGTCCTAAACTACACAAACATTTTAAGTATGGTTGCTGGGTAAAATTCCAAAAAATAAGTGGTCTTTGAGACTTTAATAATTTTTCCGGAATTGGAATCAAATATTTTTGAAATCCAATTTTTTGAAAATGATCGTCCTAAACTACACAAACATTTTAAGTACAGTTGCTACATAGAATTCCAAAAAATAAGTGGTCTTTGAGACTTTCATGAAATTTGCCAAAATTGGAACCGCCTTTCAGTATCCTTTGTTCTTACCAAACACTTGTCAGAATATAAGCTAATATGCCAAAATTAAAAAAAAATATGTGTCTTTGACATTTTCAGGAAATTTTCCAAACTTGGAACCGGAACCAAAATTCCAAAACCTTATTGCATATCTATACACTATATGCAACAATTCTGCATAAAGATTTGATCCCTTAAATCCAAAAATGTAGGAGGAGTTTGCGTCACATGCCACATGTGTCTAATCCACATCTTTGGGTCTTTGTTAAAATTGACATCATGGGACCTCTTGCTTGCACCAAGACCAATATCGAAAATCCGAAAGCTTATTGCGCATCTGCAGACTATATGCAACTATTCTATAAAAAAATTAAATCTCTAAATCCAAAAATGTAGGAGGAGTTTGAGTCACAAGAAAAGTGAGACGGACGGACGGACGGATAGACGGAGGGTATAACATTATCCCCGAACTTTCTTCGAAAGTGCGGGGATAATAATAAAAAAAAACAAAACAAAAATGGTGTAAAAACTTTTGACTAACGGCTTTAAACAGACGTCCTAGTTACTAATCCTAAGAAAAGGTGCCATTAAATATGATATCTGAAGACGAATAAAGTTACTCCTTAGTTATGTGTGTTACAGCTTCGTAGAGATATCCCATAAAAGTAGGTACATCGACGAGAAATGCCTATTTCGACGTATCTTTACCTATGACCACGAAGCATGACAAATGGGTTCCCTTATTGTATACCAAGTAGAACATAGATATAATTACCATTGTTAGGGTTGTAGTAGTGTCTATGGAAGATGAATTAGTTTGGAATTGATTGTTTATTTGATTCTTTTTTTCGGATGATATATTAGGCACCTTATAAAACTATTCTCATAAATGCTACGACAGAATCGAACAGACTTTTTTGTTATGTGTCATTTGAATTTACGTTTGTCGGCCAAGTTATAAACAATCGAATTTGTATTGTGATATTTTAACTGTTGTTGTCGATAGAATGAAGCTCATTAAGGATGAATATGTCTGCTTTATAGGATATAAAGTGGGGTGTTTGGTGGAACTCCTTCTTATGTAAAAAAAAATGTGCATAGTTTTGGGAAAAACGAGAAAAAAACCAGCAAATATGGAACGA
The DNA here is from genome assembly GCA_002080025.1 of Modiolus philippinarum. Classification (NCBI taxonomy): domain Eukaryota; kingdom Metazoa; phylum Mollusca; class Bivalvia; order Mytilida; family Modiolidae; genus Modiolus; species Modiolus philippinarum. The sequence goes on along the minus strand of MJUU01014391.1, from coordinate 9,458 downwards.
AACTCTCTTGTTTCTGGAACCAACTGACAACTCCCTTTTCGAAGGTAGGTTAAAGCCTTGAAACTCTAAGCGTTTGATCTGTACTAAGAAACAAGTTTTATTTATTCGTTTATTATGTCGCCCAAGACGTAGTCGGGACGACATATTTTTTTTGGTCCGTTTCTTTGTTATTATTATTATTCCACAATTGTTTCTTTCTTCCACCTATTTTTGTCCGGGCGTTTTCTCAAAGATGCATTGACAGAAGTTATTCATATTTGGTACAAAGTTGGATCACCTTATGGAGATGTGCATGCAACAAAAAAAAATGTAAAAATGGCTGCCATTTTAAAGATTGCTGCTAAGTTACGTTGACGTTTCAACTTTGTCTGATTTCCGTAAAAAAGATGAAATCTCACTCATGCCATGACAGAATTCATTCATATTTGACAGAAAGTTGAATCACCAAAAGAAGATGGGCATATGACAAAAAAAAAAATCAAAATGGCCGACTACTTCCAAGATGGCTGCCATAATACGTAAAAATAAACAAATTGTCCGATTTCAATGAAAATTGATTTCCAGGTAGATTTTGATGTTGCAGACAGGATGGAATCGTCGAATTGGCTGCCAGGGGCGACATCAGCTATTGCTTGCAATTGCAAATTTAGTTTTCTTTTCTTTTCTTTTATTTTTTTTTCTCATGCAATTTAAATTCATGTGATTTTATGTGTTATGGAAGGATCTTCACTTCTTGCATACATCTATCCTCATAGCTTACCGGATGCAATTTTCAAGCTCATGTCGGTTACATCTCTCGTTTCCCCTGATTGTTTAATTTTTACCCCGTGACTTTTTACTGCACATTTAATGGTACTAACACAGAAGGAAAGATATAAAACATGATAATATTTTTATATAATGCTGCTGAATGTTTCTCATGAAATTTATGACACTTACAGAAATCTAACCGAATAGAAAAAAAAGAAATGTCCACGAAACTGTCAAGAAAATAACTGATGCCAACCCCAATTAATCTCACAATTAAACAGTTTACTAAATGCTCTTCTTTCGATTTTTTTTTCTCGTAGTGTGCGTGTTTGGGAGGTACACATTATCAAGCAGTATGCTGTGTAAAAAATTAAAAACATGTTATTCTTAGATTCATTTATCACAATAGAAGCATTTTATACCAAAACTACAGGAAATGTTATAGCGTCTGAGACCTGAATCAGTTTTCAAGGTTTGGTCTACAGAGATGCAGGACTGGTCTCCATGAAGCCCTATCCATACGGGGTAGTCAGGTTATAATACGGTGATACGGACCGTGAACCATTGTAACTGTGCATGAGGAGAAGCGCCAAGTTCCATACAGTATAAATTTTGTAGGGCTGCATATAAGGCTAAATTTCCTGCCTCTACCTATTTCCCCCTTTACCATTGGCAATTAAACGTCGTTCCCCCTGTTGTTCTTTCAACCTTTATTTCTTTCTTCTTTTACATATTATTTTTCATGAATTGATTTACTTGAAGTACTCGTTCTGATGTAATTGAAATACTGCTCACTGGACGTTATACTCATAGTAATCAATAAATCAATCCTTACAGATCATTCTCCCAGTAACTCAATGCTTATTCCGTCAAGGGTGTCATCCAAATGGATGACATATGGAATTCCTTCTAAAAATGCACATACCTGATCTTAGAATTCATAAAATAGAATATAAACATTTTCAAAAAAACAAAACAAAAAAAAAAAACAAAAAACAAAACAAAAAACAAAAAAAAAAACATTATTGGTCTTAATCCTGAAGCGATGCATACATCAAGAATCAGTTCATCACACACAACAACCATCAAATGACTGGGAGGGGCTTTAATTTTCAATCAGGCTTATATTTTCCCACGCACTTGAAAAAAAATCATTACTGACTAAACATGATTTTTCCCCCAAATTATCTTCAGTACAACATTTCCTCCCTAATTTTATATCTCTTTTCCTCTCAAGGTTTTAATTTTATAACTCTCTTCTCTTCAAGGTGATTATTTCATCATCAAAATATTGTGTTTAATATATAATTATCAAATAGTTGCTTCAAAACAAAAGTTAATGCTCTTGTCGATCTCAGTATGATCATGTAGCATTTTGATAATCTTTCATTGCCTAAAAGTAGTGATCAATAAATGTCATACATTGGTTTTAAACAATAATCAAGAGAAAAAAAAGACGTCATAGATTCAGTCAAATTAAATAAGAAACCTCGGTCGGTTAGTTTTGTATGGTTCAAAGTGGATATAATTTTAATTAGCATATCAACACCTTCTTCTTCATCTTATTTATCCAAAAGAGTCGAAATTAAGGATACAACAGATAATTCCTGATCATCAGCCTCGTTCCTTGACCTTCATCTTGAAATTGAAAACAGAGATACACTACAAACTAGGCTATATGACAAACGCGATGACTTCACTTTTCCAATCGTCAACTTCCCTTTTCTTTGTAGCATCATTCCAAAAGCACCGGCATATGGAGTTTATATCTCCCAGCTTATTCGCTACTCAAAGGCCTGTAGTCGATAAAGTGACTACCTTGATAGACCTCGGTTGCTTATAAATAAGCTACTTAAGCTAGGGTATGTTGCCCATAACTTGAGGTCATCACTACAGAAGTTTTACGGTCGGCATCACGATCTTGTGGACCGCTATGGGATATTTGTTTCCCAGATGACAACAGATCTTTCTCTTTACCACTAAAGTTTGTTTTCATCTAACGGATTTGACTTTAATACTGGAGTTGACATGTACATCACGGCGGGTGTCTTATAAGAAGCATGAGTTGCTTACTTTACTCATGTTAACAGGTTAATATGTCTTTGTTTCTTTGTTTTTCCGAAGTTGCCATTGTCCTTGAAATGTTCGTTTTAGACTAACGGTTCGGTTCTTCCTTACTTTGATATTTAAATTAAATTACCTCCCTTTTAACTATAAATAACAAACTTGGCACAGGGAAACAACTTACCGATGTTTCTTATTATCGATCTACAGCTGCAAGGTATAATAAGGTCATGGTCAGCCAGATAGGTTTATCGTAGGTATGACCAGCTTTGACGTGAGAGATACGAGCATGACTTAACGAATGTTAAAGTTTGCTGTAAAAATGAAAATAGATTGCACTTTATTTTATATTGAGTCGAGTATACAGTACTTGTAATTGGATTGGAAACTTGCTACCATTGAATTTTTTCAATATTCAATATTAATAATTGGTCCCTATAGCCCTTCTCAAATAGTGTTGTTAGTATATCCTGTATTTGAACTTTCCCATCAAATGGAGGTACAAACACTCTTCGCTTCCGGTTATCACTTGTACGGTTGGCTAACAATACAAGACTTAAAACCTGAGTACATTTTGATTCTAACAAAATTAGTCTAGTGTCACACTATACAATGATATGGTAATCTAAATATGAACAGTTTTATGAACTGTGTTCAGGATGAACAACACTTGCCGTTTTAGGTTGATAACCGGAACTGTGTATTTGTATTTAAATTCATTCCAAAACCGAAGGGCGGGCCAAATGATTTTTTGAAAAGGCCTATACGTTCATCATCCGTTTAGTACTTTTATGGGATATCTCTAATAAAACAAATTTAAACTAAGATGAAAACCGTTCTCAAATTAATCATCCCGGAAATGTAATTTGAATAGAATCTTTACAACTGCGCCATTTTGTTAATACATCCAAAATATACTTGTTCACCGCGTTAATAAAACAATAACCAGGTATGTAACATTTTCTTTATTAAATTGCATTGTAGAATATACAAAAATTATAAGAAGTAATAGTGGAGCAACTGAAGTCAAATTGTTAAGATTTTACTCAACCAACCTAACATCAGGCTGCATTATACATTATTTGAAAGGTAATTATTGTTAACTTTGGAAGTGGTCACGATTTTTATAATGAAGGTCAAAGGTCAAACAACTGAAATCTGTTCAGCTCATTTCAGTCACATTTCAATCAATAATTTCGATGTGAACTTAAAAAAATGAGTTAATTGATTATTAATGTGTACAATGATATATTTATGAACCATTGATAATAATTTAAAACACCTTTTTACAAAGCGATCCACAGGGTGCGAATTTATGAACGAGGTCCAAAACACGACTTGCACTCTATATAAGCAGTTTGTGAAATGGCCTTGACCTTTTGAACATTGAGATTAACATAAATTTCAACGACACACTATATAGATGTTTTAGTCAAATGAAACCGATATTTAATTGGTCATTTTTCTGACAACTTCACTCATTTTTTACCATAAAATTGACTTAAAAGCTTAGAATTACGAACTGGCATACATATAAGTAATTTCTTGCAAATTATAAGAAGAAATAATTATTAATAGAGCGGCCCATATGTAAAAAGTCGCTTATTTAACGAGTTTAAATTAATCAAAATCCCCATGGAATTTTATTGCTTAATGTTATTTATCAACATCTCAACTTTAAGAAAATGCCTGTCGTCGTTTTAAATTGTGGTCCCTATGACGTAAAAATTGGCGATTTGTGACGTTACCCTGCTCGTCAATATACACACGGGACTGCTTAGAGTGAAATTTTATTGATTTCACTAGTTATTCTTGAAACTTACAGAAACAAAAAGCATGCAATAGTGTACTTATTCAAACATTGCCCAGTGCGGCCGTTTACTTGGTAAAATTAAGCATTAAAATTGATGTTTTTCAGCACCTACCTTTTAATCTCCTACATATTTGTTAATTATTTCTCATAACTGATTTGACAATTGTTCTCGTAACTACTGGCGTATTTGTTTTCAGAATACATAATTTCTCCATGTTGAAATTTTTAATAAAAGTTGTGTTTTACAAATGTTTTATTCCCGTATTTAAACAGTTTTATACTGATTTGGTCATAATCTAATAATTTACCCCTTACCAGGCAGTCGGTTATGAATGATATTTCAAAAATATTTCTATTTGTTTGGTGTATGTTTGACATAAGTACGATTCTAAAAATACGTGGTACGTTTTTATAATGTTCTTATTCGCTCACCTTTAAGAAAAGATGTTATTAACTAAAGGGTGTGTTTGTGTATTGGGTGTGTTCGTATAGTTTAGATATGGAAATGCGGATAATGTACTTGTTGCTTCAAATCGGAGTCCAGCTCTGCTATGCTAAGCAAAAAACTGGAATCGGGAAAGCGTTCTAAAGTTGAAAATAGCTTCACCTCACAAAATATGTGTCACCACTTTATTTGATTGCCCCCCCCCTCAAAAAAAACCCTTAAATTTTATGAAACCAACAAACATCCAAAAGGCTAATATTTCATTTTAAATCGCTAAATATTGCAGTAAAAGTGGGAAATTGTTGAAAGAAGAAATCCAACAAGATGTACCATTGCGTCCTGTAGTGCATTTGTACACATCTTCAAAGTTGTGAACCTACAAAATGAACATAGAACATAGAACATAGAACATATTTTATTTATCAAATTAATGGCCCACAGGGGGCTACATGAGTTTTACATATAAAGAAAAAGAAACATTGATTGGATAGCAATGGACAGCACAAATAATAATATATGACATTATGTATCAAAATGTGTCAAATATTACACTATAAATTATTATTGATAAATGTATATAAATTCTGTGTGTTTGCTTTTATCGTCGTTTTCTGTTTAAAAAATATACTTCCTTAGTACAAAGCTTGTAGTCCATGGGCTGGAATAACCCCCCGTGCACCCCTCCCCCCCACTTCCGAACCCCACCTATTTTTTGAAGTCCGCATACATCCCCTCTTCAAAATAAAACATGTTAACACAAGCATAACCTGCACGCACTTGGGGAATTTGGCCCATTTTTAGACCCACCTACAGAAATTTTGGAAATTTTCGTTTTTCGTTAAAGTTTTTCTTTCAGTTGCTTGAAAATGTTGACAAAATGCTTTCAGGTTATAAAAACGAGGTATCAAATGATTGCTTATTGTATGAGCTTTACAAAGAACCCAAGTTTTTACAATTTTCATGCCCAATACATTCTATAGCGCAATTAAACGTACCCCTACCCCAATGAAATATTGACGAAAAAACTGATATTTTCATTGAAATTGCATAAGTTTGATGGTTTAGAGAACCCGAAGTGCATCTCAATTCCCGATTCTGAAAATTGTTTTTGGCTTTTTAATCTAATTTCTTTATTATAAAATAGGTGAAGACAATGTTAACATGACCTTTGAATAATTTCGTTTTTGAATAAGTTTTTTCTTTCTTTTGCCTAATATTATTTTTTAGTAAACAAATATCATTTAAAATAGGTATCAAATGAAAGCTTATTATATTTGCTTTACAACCATAACAAATAATGGCCGTTTTTAGGTAATATATACATCATATATCAATAAAACTTACCCCTACCCCAACAAATTTACTCCAAAATTGTAAATTTTTTGTCTATTTTCGCATAAAAATAACCAGAAGACGCAAAATGTGTGATGTATAGAACAATATTGCATTAATTATATTATGATTTTATATTTTAACAGCCATTTGTTGACTTAAGCTCAATATTTTGGCCGAAATTGGTGAAAAATGGGAATTTTCAAAATTTCAGAATTGTCCAAAGTCCACTGCTATATCGTTTTATATGCCAAATCTGGAGGATATTTCTGCAACTATGCCAATTAATTGTACCAACCGACACATTTGGTGTCTTAAAACATTGCTAAGAAAAACAAGGAGTGTTAGATGTGACTCTGATTACAGAAAATCTTTCCCCTACCCCAACAAATTTTCCCTGAAATTGTCAATTTTTTGTCTATGTTCACATAAAAATAACCAGAACACGATAAATATGTGTTGTATAAGACAATAATGCATGAATTACATCAGAATGTGGTATTTCAGTAGCCATTAGTCGACTAAAACTCAATATTTCACCAAAAATTGATGAAAAATGGGAATTTTCAACATTTCAGATACGTTCGTATTTCATCGTTAAATCGCAAAATATTGTCAAATGTGTAGAATATATCTGCAGATATGCCATTTAAGTGCCCTAAGCAATACAAAAATCGTCTTAAAACATTGCTTAGAAAAACAAGGAGTGTTATATGTGACTCTAAATACCGAAAATCTTACCCCTACCCCAACAAATTTTCCCTGAAATTGGTGATTTTTGGTCTATGTTTGCATAAGAATAACCAGAACATGCAAAATGTGTATTGTATATGACAATGATGCGTGAATTACTCCATGATTTGGTATTTCAACAGCCATTGGTCGACTACAACTCATTATTTCTCCCCAAATTGATGAAAAATGGGAATTTTCAACATTTCAGAATTGTCCAAAGTCCACTGCTATATCGTTATATATGCTAAATCTGGAGGATATATTTGCAACTATGCCAATTTATTGTACCAAGCGACATATTTGATGTCTTAAAACATTGCCAGGAAAAACAAGGGGTGTTAAATGTGACTCTGATTACAGAAAATGTTACCCCTACCCCAACAAATTTTCCCTGCAATTTTTGTTTTTCGGTCTATGTTCGCATTAAAATAACAAGAACATACAAAATGTGTGTTGTATATGACAATGTTGCATGATTTAAATCATGCTTTGGTATTTTAACACCCATTCGTCGACTAAAACTCAATATTTCTCCCCAGATTGATGAAAGATGGGAATTTTCATCATTTCAGATTTGTCCATAGTTAACTGTTAAATCGCAATATGTATCAAATCTATAGAATATATCTGCAGATATGCCAATTAATTGTT
>MJUU01014390.1:37277-54158 GCA_002080025.1 Modiolus philippinarum | reverse complement strand
GGATGTTGTCTCCTTGACATTTACCCCATTTCCTTTCTTTTTCATAAGAGTTAGGTTTTAGTTTTGGTTTTAGTTTAAACGTATCTATTTTGCTCAATGAACAGACAAATCGGATCAGACACAAGTAAATCATACTTATGAAGTCTTCTCCGTCATACAATTATTAACATATTACATAAGAGCATGCACTTTGATATATACAATTAGTGATAGAAAATATTATACTTTACAAAAATATTGAGAACGAAAGGAAACACGTTGGAAGTACTTTTAACAGTGGACATCAGTTTTCATGGTTTTCATAAATATCACTATTTCAAGGTACTAAAATTCACAGTTTTGAATTCTATGCATTAAAACTCTATGGAAAAATGTGTTTAGTTGGGTTTCAGTGAACCACGAAATCCAGGAAAATTGGAACCCTACAAACAATAGTACTTTCACAGTACATCAGATGATGTGTGTGTGTTTGTCTGTGTGTGTGTGTTTGTTTCATTTGCCAACAAAAACTCATGTAATAAGGAATCATTTAGATTTTTTGATAAATACATAGATGTGCCTGAAAATAACTTCATTTTGCTCATTCGAAAGTTAACAATTTCCACAAGTTAAAAATGTTCTATCAAGATTAAGGCGGATAGGAACCCAATCTGTCCAACAATTCAGTCCGATTGTTTTCATAAAGAGGGCATTCAAAAAAGGTAATGATGTATATGTTTGTATCTGGCACCACAACAACAAGACGGATTAACCATGATGTTTACCCTAAACAGATCATAATTTAGATGTCCTTGGTACTGGATTTGGCTTCTTATTTCGATTTATTTGGTAATGAGTACTTCTTTTATTACAACTTTTGGATTATGGCTTTCCATATTATTTGATTTTAATGCTGCTGATGAGAGGTTACTCCTTGAAACACGTGTAAAGCATAATGAAATTTACTGTTTTATATGCAACTTCGGTAGTTTTTTGTATATTAAAAAGGATGCCGAGCATCTGAGCTGAGAGTTAGGTCCAAACACCCATGATTAGGGACTGGACTGCAGACCTGACAGAAATAACAGGTAGACAAGAGTAAGTTCCAAACTCTATGACTAGGAGCTGGACTTCTAAAATAATATATTCAAACAGAAACATTTTGAATTATCAAAATTTAATATGTGCAAGTTTGCTGCACAACACCATGATGTTGATGACACAACAGGAAGTCTCATAAAAGTTGGTCTTTTATATGCAGCTTTCAGAGAAAAAAAATTAATGTCAAAAAGATTATGTATATATTTTCAGTACTGGTAATAAATGGAAAGTTAGAAGGAGAATGTTAACCCCAACATTTCATTTTAAGATCTTGAATGATTTTATGGGTGTGTTTAATGACCAAATTGATGTTATGATGAATAAATTGGATGAAAAATGGAATAATGGACCATTTAATATCTTTAATGACATCACCTTGTGTGCTCTAGACATAATCTGTGGTAAGTAGATAACCATTAGAAAAACAAGTTTAATGGTACTACTGCGTATATCCTGGGTACAAAAGAAGGACAGTACATGTATTTGGAGATGTTTATGAAGGAATACAATTATTGCCCAACATTGTAAAGGGTAGATAATTTGGCTGATGTTTCACTGATTCCTGCTGCAAAGATTACTTGTAATCAAACTCCTCTGAAAATGTTTAAAGGATTTTGATGAAAATTTCACATATGCAGATGTGAAAGAGAGAACATGCCATTTATTATTGTCTGACACCACAAATGGGGAGATAATATGACTTTTTATTTATGAGGCTTGTTTAGGGTATATTGGGATACGGGATATTTGCCACTTTTGTTGATGGGATATGGGATATTTGAGACAAAAAGTACTGGGATATGGGATATTTTGACTATGGAAAATGGGATATTTCAACAATTAATGGGATATCTTCAATTGTCAAAGGGATATTTTCGTCCAGACTTACTGGGATATGGGATATTGGAATCCCCCTAAACAAGCCTCATTTATTGTCGGTAAATGGGGTATAGGGGAATCATTTTATGGCTTTACCACATTCACCTCTAATTATAATCAGTCAGTCTAATATGGTACAAAAACATGTACATTACATATTCCCAACAGGAAACTTAATCGTATGTATTCAATGAACAATGGCTCTGTATATCTGTTTCCTGTTTTATCACAAATTCAACAGTAATGTTATTGAAGTAGTCTTTGTATTTTTTTCAAATCATGATTTTGTAGACTGCAATTATCTAAATAATTAACACTTACAATGTGGGTCCTGTCTTTTGACGGGATGCAGTCATACCTCAGTTGAAAACCTCTTCCATGTCCAAAAACCTATGCAGATACAGTTTTTTGCAATTGTAGCATAGAAATAAGTATTTCCTACAATATCATAAATCAAGAAAGGACAATTTTGCCAGCCCTAGGTAATTTTTGCATGGAAATGTAGGCTGTAAATTTAAAAGTGCAAAATATTCGCATATTTTGGAAGGGGTGGGCTCCATTTTGGGCAAATGCAACACCCCATCCTTAATACTCTGGATTGGTTTATAATGATAAAACGATGTCATATCTATCACAAGATAAAAGAAAAAATGTCAGTTTTGAAGCCCACGAAAAATGTAACCCTACACACAGATCATGCTTATTCCCAACTATTCATCCTATGTAAGTAGGAATGACCCACGAGATGCAAAATCTTCAGAAAAATCTTTTAATTTGTGATACATCATTGACAGCCATTTTGGGGCATGAAAAAAGTGGCCAAAAAGGCCAAAGTGGTACTTTTCTCTCTACCAATATTTTTTGCTCAACCCTGCCTAGCCGCCCCACCTCCTAACCCACCCAACCCACCCCATGATCACCAATAGTACCTTTATAGGAAACAATATACATCTTCAGAATCAGGATCAGTTGCTACATTTGCATATGTGCATACATTTGCAAATAAATGCAAACCACTGATTTTCCCTAAAGCAAAATAGCAAGAAAAGGGTTAAATGTTAGAACCAAACCCTCGTTAAAAATTTTTAAAAAAAAACTATGATTAAAAAACAATGAAGAACAAGAACCCAATCAAAAACCATGGGGAGTTCTAGAATACCAATAAGCATCTCATGTTTCTTATAGGACATATCTTTTAAGGATGCCAACAGAATTCAGAGTGATGTATGTTTAGTTTTTGTGTCGCTTGCTGTAAGCATCCTAGTCCCATAGCATCATCTGTCATTTTTTGAATCTGTACTCCTTCAAAACTGCAAGTCTGATTCCAACCAAACTTTCAGGATATGTTGTCCAGCTTGCTCTAGTCATGCACCTGATTCTTAAATTTTTGGTTTTATGATTTAGAGGTTCAGAGAGCCAAAATAAGCTCATCTGTTAGTCTGATTTGTAAATCCAACTCCATCACAATTATAGGTCAATATCCAATCCAAAAATGTATGATATATTTTTCACCTGATCTAGATGTGTATTTGATATGCAAAATTTTGAGTTTAGAGATTCCCTGAGCAAAAAGAGCTCAGTTGTAAATTTAATTTATTAATCTGCAACTCATTCAAAATTGTAAGTCATATTCCAACCAAACTTTTAGGACATGTTGTTCATTTGATGTAATTGTGCACCTGATACTTAAAAATTTGATTTTACAAATTTTAGAGGTTCATCGTGCCAAAAAAGCTGATTTGTTAATTCTGTTTGTTAGTCTGCGACTCCTTCAAAACTGTCTGTCAGATTCCAACCAAAGTTTCAATATATACATGTATATTTTTTATCAGATCTGGTTATGCACAAAGTACATAAAATTTTGCTTTTGTCAGATTTTAGAGGTTCACCAAGCCATGATAGCTCATTTGTTAATTCATTTTGTTAATCTGCACATCCTTCAAAACTAAAATTCATATTAAGAAGTTTGCAGGATAAACACATCATCTAGAAATATATTGAGCATCTTAAACAATGGGAAATCTTTGTATACATTTTTAAATGCTTGTTTTAAATATTATATTACATTAATTTGTGATGTTTTCCAGAGACAGCCATGGGACGTACAGTAAATGCCCAGAATAATGATGACTCAGACTATGTCAAAGCTATTTATAAGTAAGTATACCATATCATATGAAGAACATCAGGATATAAAAACAGAAACTTAAAGGCAGAAAATGATGTAATGAGTTATTATATTTTTTCACTCCTCACAGATGATACATTGTATTATGCAAGCTCAACAGCCTGATGAAAGACTTAATTTTTGGCCAATAAAAAAAAAAACTTTAATATCAGAATAAAAGTCATTTTAATATCCTTCACCATTCAGAGGTACAATAAATCCAAACATGCCTTAATCAGTAGAGTACTCATTAAAATTATACATGTACTTTATACAGCACAAAAAAAAGATGCCTTTGTTTTTTATGAGGAAAATGAAATTTATGAACATGTTTTGTCTGTCATATATGTAACCCTACTGGCCAGCAATTTTAAAAATAAAATAACATATTTTGTTTTTCATACATGTAACCGTATTGGCCAGCATTTTGATAGATAAAATAGACAAAAGTAAAAATGGTATGGTAGGCCACAATTAAAAAGTAAAAATAAACAAAATATACAAACTAAAAAACAGCTAAAATATCCAAGACGGGTTGAAAGAAGAAAATAAAATATGTGTATTGCTTTACTTTTGAAAGTCGCATCTGTTTGAAAATGTCAGATGGTGTATTGTGATATGATAGACAGAGGCAGCAATGTTTTCTTGTTCTACTTAGTCACTTCAGATCAGAAAATTCTTCTTTCAACCCAATTAGAATAAACTACTTTATTTTATTGGTAGTGTTATTTTCATTTAAATTTAGGCTGGGTTATTATAGCCCCTCAAACAAACTGATGTGCATGAAGGAATATAATAAATATCTGACACCACAAAAGGGAAGTAATTTGAGTTTGACTTTGTGTTGATTCCCTCAGCAAAGATTACATCTCCTATTAAATCATTGAAAGGATGTTTATAATAATATACACAAAAGAAGTATACTACAGTCAAACTTCAATGGCTGGAACACCCAAAGGACTGGGCTGGAACACCCTAAGGACTGGGCTGGAACACCCTAAGGACTGGGCTGGAACACCCAAAAGACTGGGCTGGAACACCCTAAGGACTTGGCTGGAACACCCTAAGGACTGGGCTGAAACACCCTAAGGACTGGGCTGGAACACCCAAAGGACTGATGAAAACAGTTGGAGCTAGAGGGGTGTTCTAGATATTGAAGTCAAACTGTGTTTAGATTGGAACAAAGGGTCCAGAAAAAGTGTTCAAGACATACATGGTGTTTGAGTTATTGCAGTTAGAGCCATCGAAGTCCAACTGTATATGCAGATTTGAATGAAGGAATATAATTATTGTCTGACTCCATGAATAGGAGATAATTTTCATACTCTGCAAAGATTACCTGGTACCTCTAAAGTGTAACTCCTCTTAAAATACTTGAAAAGTTTTGGTGAAACTCAACATAAAGGAAGGACAGATGTGTATATTGTTTGACAGCATGCAGGGGAGATAATTTTACTTTATTGATTTTTGGAAATAAGTTGAAGGGGATGTCCTTTGGGGATTTGCCAGTCACCTATAGTTTATATTTTTGAGGATGCCATCTCCAATATATCTTCTTTCATTACTGTGTGAGAAAAAAATAATGGTTCAATTCTTTTTAAAGAAATATTGATGTATTTGATTCTGATAGTAATCTCAACTTGATGATTAAATGACAATACAAAATAATTTTGAATGGTTTTAATTAATGAAACTAAGATCCCAAAAGTAATAAAAAGCATTTTGCAGTTGTAAGAATTCACTGAAAATTTGTATTTCAGGATAACAGAAATTATTTTGACTAGACAAAGATGCCCTTGGTATTGGCCAGATTTTTTGTTTAATACAATAGGTGCAGGAAAAGAACATGACAGATTGCTGAAAATTCTTCATGGATTTACAGAAAAGGTAATTAGATATCACAAACTTATATTTATTTAAGAATTGATTGCAATATTTTGTAGTTTTATTGGAGTGTAAAAGCGTGGACCTTAGCACATTTTGAATGAAGTGCACTAGTGCTTCATGTGAAAATGCTTTTACACTACAATAAAACTTCAAAATATTGCATTCAATAGATGATTTGCCAGTTACTAAAGTTCTTGTCAGTTCAAGTCAAATTTTGTGCTTTTTGGTCAAACCTTCAAAGGGAAGTTACTCCTACACCGGACAAACAAACATTAAACATGCACATTTGTTTTAAAGTACAGTCTTCGTGCTTAGCCAGTTTGGACAAAGTAATTCCCTACACAATATTCATGAGATTCTGCAGTAAGTTAGCATATTTTCGAATTTTTAATACTTTCTTAGTCACTGAGAAGACATTTCAAGTTAGTACAGTTGTTTATTTTTATTACTTGAAACAAGTAGCACTTGAAGGCATGGTAAGCGCTTTTTGGGATTAGGTTTTGAATTGTGTTGCTGACTAAACATCTGCTAAAGGTTAACTTTCATAATTTTTGATTGAAAATGTTTTATTTTTTGGTTGGTTATCACAAACAGGGAACCATTCTGTCCCCTTGAGATTTTTCAAAAAGTGACCTCCCTTTTGGGTTTTGCTAAATTCATTCTGTTGATTGCAGAACTGGCAAATGGTCTATACCTATAATTACATTCCATAAATGGAATGCAACTTAATGAAAATCGTGGATGATGCACCATTTCCTTTTCTAGATTTTGCCACCGTCTTTGTTTACTATTGTCGTTGTCAAGGAGTTGTGTGCTGGTATTGTCTTACTGACTGATAAAACGCAATGACGGAAATAATTGGAATTACTCCTAACCAATCAAATATGGGGATTTCCATACGAAGGAGAGTGAATGGAATTATCTCATCATAAAGTTGTGTATCAGATACAATATATATATATATAGGTATAGATATAGATAAAGATATGCTTCCTCTATATATTTAAAACACAGAATTTTTTTTTAATCTAAAAATTACCTTTTACAAATATTGGTAAAAAATTCATTATATGGTGGAAATAACAGTTTTAGCCTACTTACGTATGTCATCATTTCAACCTTAGAGTTTTAAATCATAGCTAAATAAAAGTTTTGTACTTTTCTAAAGACATTTCATAAAATTCAGTAAGTAAAGTCTGAATGTCCATACTATTTGTCACTATTTTTCTTGTGTTATATTGTGAATTACGGAAACAGTAATGAGTGGTCTGGTTAAGATGTGACCCATCAGATGGGAAGTATATTATCCTATTATATTGCATAAGTGTTTTCTGTGAAATGATCAAAATCACAGATATGTCCATAAATTTAAAAGAAAATTCTATCGGAAAAAACCCAATCACAGGTAATTAAACCCTCATACTAACTGTTCTGGTTTCCAAAATGTGTGCTTTTGTCCAGATGATTGGATATAGATAGTAAATTTTATTGCTGATGGTAGGGAAACCAGCTATCAATGTAATCGTGGCACTACATGTACTGGTACTCCATATATGTATAGGGCTATGTGAAAATACTTCAACTTTTCATGGCAATTTTTCACCTGTTTTTTATTGTATTGACTTTGTACTTTTTCTCAAAGTCTTCAATATTTGATTAAAACAGTTAGTTGGTTATTTACATCAGGGACTTTAATTTCATCATATAAAGTGGTCAATATATATCTGCACACTTAGGCTTAAATGCTATGTAAAATAAGAAAAATCTCTGTTTGAAGACACATGCAATATTTCTTATCGACACATGTAACATTTCTTATTATCTAGAAAATATTTCATCATGAATATTATGTAAACACTTCAGGTCATCAAAGAAAAAAGTGAAGAATTTTCAAAGAAACAGGCAGAAGGTGTTACAATGGAGGATGTGATTGGTAGATTAGGTGATGATGAGACGGCATACATAAGTCGTGAAAAGCGATTGGCATTTTTAGACATGCTTCTCTGTCATACAGATAATGATAATGAGAAGCTGTCATTTTTGGACATTAGAGAAGAAGTTGATACATTTATGTTTGAGGTAATTGAGATGAGGAATTAATATCCACCTGAAAGTTTGATTATTGGTCATCTGAAAAAGATGGACTCTGCACATGATATGCCCACTGCACTAACCACAAGCTCATACAAATATATTAAATTTTGACGCAAATTTATATTTCTTATGCACATTTGTTTGTAACACTTATTTTGATTCAATAATGTCAAATATTTTTAGGGGAGAAAATGTACAATTTACCGTTTTAACCACTGGTATGGCTATCTTTTAAATTTAAGTCTTGCATATTATTTATAAATTCCAGGCATACTTTGATATTGTTATTCAGAATGGTATTAGCTAAGATGTTTATGTAATTCACCTTCAGATATGGCAAATAGAAGCCTTTACAATAGTAAACGAATAACATTATTTGTAATTTTAGGGTCATGACACTACAGCTGCAGCCATGAGTTTTGCAATGCATTTAATTGGTTCACACCCAGAAGTACAGGAAAAAGTTCATCAAGAACTGGATCAAGTGTTTGGTATTTTATGATTTGATGAAATTAGTCAATAGCTTTGAAATTTCCATGTTTTATGGTATCTCTGAATTCAGTAAAGTACATCTCACCCAACCATTGCCATCACTTTATGTCTGTTGTCTGAAGGTCTGTATATTGTAGATTTTTCTTTGAAATATTCTCATCTGAGACTGCAAGGCCATTTGAAACAAAACTTAGTCACAATAGTCCTTTGGTCACAGGTACATTTTTCAGGTAAGTACTTTATCCAGAATGCAATGGGGGGGCATGGTTTTATACTAAATCCTGTGGGAAAACTGATTCAGAGATGTTCTCTGAAACTACTGAGCTAATTGAAACAAAACCTGGCAACAATATTATTTGGGTAGTCCCTGTAAAAAGGGTGTTTTTCAGGTTTAAAGTTAAATCTAGTTGGAAACATGTTTTAACACTGAACCCTACAAGATCTTCTCAGAAACATCTGGACCAATTGGAAATGCTTGTCACAATAGTCTTTTGGTGCTTACCTGAAAATAAAAGTGTTTTTCAGGTACGGACTTTATCATACATGGCAACTTGCTAGTAACATCATTTTACAGTGTGTCAATCTGAATCAAACTTTGAAAAAACGAATGAAGTCTTCCAATATGCAATGTCAACTCTATTTCAAAATTCAAAAACAAACTTAGGAGGTCTGAAAGATTTCTAATTGTTTGAAATGCCATGTGAACACCACACACACACACACACACTTTGTACATATTCTTTTTTCTTTGTTCATGATATTGTATTATACCTATTTTGTGTTTTTGTATGCTTGCTGTATCTACATTATTATATTGAATTGTATTGAGGAGAAGACTTCATAAGTTGGATAACTTGTGTCTTATCCTTTTTAGCTCACCTGACCCAAAGGGTCAGTGTGAGCTATTGCCATCACTTGGCGTCCGTCATCCATCCGTCTGTTAAACTTTCACATTTTCATCTTCTCCTCTGAAACCACTGAAGCAAATTCAACCAAACTTTACAGGAATGATGTAGTAAAGGTCCTTTACAAAGATTACTCATTTTGTTCCGATCCGACAAAAAACATGGCCGCCAGCGCGGGTTGGACCCTATGGGAAAAATCACTTTTTCATCTTCTGCTCTGAAACTACTGAAGCAAATTTAACCAAACTTTACAGGAATGATGTACTAAAGGTCCTTTACAAAGGTTGCTCATTTTGTTCCGATCCAATAAAAAACATGGCCGCCAGCACGGAACATAGTTTAACATTGGACCCTATGGGAAAATCACATTTTCATCTTCTCTGATGAAACCACTGAAGCAAATTCAACCAAACTTTACAGAAATGATTTACTAAAGGTCCTTAACAAAGATTGCTCATTTTGTTTCGATCCAATAAAAAACATTGCCGCCAGCAGCTAACATAGTTTAACATTGGACCCTATGGGAAAAACACATTTTCATCTTCTCCTCTGAAACCACTGAAGCAAATACAACCAAACTTTACAGGAATGATGTACTAAAGGTCCTTAACAAAGATTGCTCATTTTGCTCTGATCTAAGAAAAAACATGGCCGCCAGCACGGAACTTAGGTTTAACATTAGACCCTATGGGAAAAATCACATTTTCATCTTCTCCTCTGAAACCACTGAAGCAAATTCAACCAAATTACAGGAATACTAAAGGTACTTTACACAAATTGCTCATTGCATTTTGATCCAATAAAAGAAAATGGCCGCTAGTGCAGAACATAGTTAAATATTGGAGCACGGTTTGAGAATAATCCTTTTCAGTATCTTTTCTCTGAAACAGTACTATTCAAGCAAATTTAACTAAATGAATAGAAGGTCCTTTGCAAAAATTACTCATTTCAGTAGGATCAGAAAAAAACATGGGTGCTCATGTAGAACATAGCTAAACATTAGACCCCATTGGTAATAAAAATCATTTTTGGACATGCATGGCATAGAAGCATTTTGTCAGGTTAGCGTTACAGGCTCAGTCTCTGAGCCTCTAGTTGTATTTAATAGCAAATAAAATATGTTCAAATTCAAAATCAAACTTGGCTTAAATTGTCATTTGGGCGTCCCCTTAAAAAATGTGTTTTCAGGTTTGCACTTAATCAGGATGGACATCAAAGGGGAAAATAGTTTAACATTGAACCCTATTATAAAACACATTCCGACATATTCTCCCCTGAAGCTATTGTACCAATCAGAACCAAACTTAGGATCAATAGTCCTTTGGTTGTCCCCTTGGAAAAGGGTTTTCAGGTTTGCGTATAATCTGAGATTTCTGCCATTGGGGAACATAGTTTAGCATTGAATCCTATGGGACACTTTCAAAGATCTTCTCAGTAATTTCTTGGACTTTGCCACAATAGTTCTCTGGTTTCCCCAGTGTAAAATAAGTGTTTTTCAGTTTCACACTTTAAACAAAATATGTTCAAATTGGGAACATGCATGTAGTTAATCATATGGTCCTATTAGAACACTTTAAAGATCATCTTTTCTGAAATTTCTTGTCCAGATTGAAAAAAAACTTGGTCAAAATAGTTATCAGGGGGTCTCTTGTAAAAATAAAATGTTTTTGAAGTTTTCACTTTATCTTAAATGGCCAAGTGGGGTACATAGTTTTACATTGAACTGTTTTATGTTGAATAAATTTGAAAACATATTCAAAGATCTCCTCTGGAAATGCTGGTCTAATTATAACCAAATTGGCCAAAATATTCTTTTGGTAATGCCCTGTAAAACATGTTTTTCAAATCTAAAATGTATACATTATTGCTGCCATAGGGGAACATAGTTTAATATCGGTATAGCCGCCAGAGGGGAACATAGTTTAATATTGGGCCTATTGGAAACATATTCAGAGATCTTTCCCCCTTACACTTCTTGTCCAGTTGGAATCAGTCATGACTGTAATGGCCATTGGATGAATTTATTTTAAAAAATGTGTCACACCAGTCAATGTCCTATCGGAAAAGGCTGCCAGCAGGAAATAGATATACTGGACCCTATTGGAACATTTTCATAGATTTTCTCCTGTAAAAATCATTGGGCCTATAAGAAGCATCTTGATCACAATAGTTCTTGGGTAGACTTTTTCAGATCCACATGGCATTCAAGATGGCTGCCAGCAGGAACACAGTTTAATATTGGACCTATGGGAAAAAATCATTAGAGATCTCCTCTAGATCTGAATTTACACCATATTCATATTTATGTTTAATAAATAACAAAATATTCAGCACATTATGCAGTGTGAACTGGATTGTTTTTAGAGTGAATAAGATACCAAATCTGCTTGCAGCAAAGCTCTTATAGGTCTCTTGTAGATCTTAGATTATTATATCATGTTGCCATTTTAAACAAGTTTGTGAGTGAAAAGCTGCTTTAACACATCCATAAACTCCTCCAAAATTACTTTCATTTCTTATAATTCCAATCTTTTGAACTTAAGAGTTAAGATTGAATTTGACATCACCATATACTGCACTATTTTTACCTGCATCACCAACGGTGACCACAGGTCCAGGAGCGGCTTGACTCTGTCCGTCACGCTTTGGGGGAACCAAGTTTGTGTAATCTGAAATGCAGACACCTTTAACCCTTTTGAAACTTTGCACAGTTGTTCTGGACACATTGAAGATGTGCACCTTCCCTTTTGGTGAGATTTCGATAAAAATTGTCAAATTTATCTATTGTTGAACTTTTTTTCATCAAATTTTAACATTACAGTACTGAGTTTGTGTAATCTGAAACTCTGACACCTTATACCTGATGATTTTGAAACTTTCCACAGTTATTCTTGACACCTTGAAGATCTTCACCTGCCCCTTTGGTGAGATTTAGATAAAAATTGTCGAACTTATTTATTGTTGAACTTATTCATTTTTTCATCAGATTTTAACATTACGGTACTGAGTTTGTTTAATCTGAAACTCAGACACCTTATACCTGATAATTTTGAAATTTTGCACAGTTGTCCTAGACACATTAAAGATATGCACCTGCTCTTTTGATGAGATTTAGATAAAAATTGTCGAATTTATCCATTGTTGAACTTAGTCATCTTTTCATCAAATTTTAACATTACGGCACTGAGTTTGTTTATTCTGAAACTCCGACACCTTATACCTGATAATTTTGAAATTTTGCACAGTTGTTCCGGACACATTAAAGATGTGCTCCTGTCCTTTTAGTGAGATTTAGATAAAAATTGTCGAATTTATCCATTGTTTAACTTAGTCATTTTTTCATTAAATTTTAACATTACAGTACTGAGTTTGTTTAATCTGAAACTCCGACACCTTATACCTGATGCTTTTGAAACTTTGCACAGTTGTTCTGGACACATTGAAGATGAGCATCTCTCTTTTTGGTGAGATTTGGATAAAAATTGTCGAATTTATCCATTGTTGAACTTAGTCATTTTTACGCCCCTCCCACAAATGTGGAAGGGGCATAAATTGTTACCCTTGTCCGTCCTTCTGTCCGTCCGTAGGTCCGGTTAGGTTTTGCGTTAAGGTACATTTCTCGGAATCTGTAAGGTATAAAACATTGATAGTAGTTCAGTAGGTAGATCTTTGATAGAACTACAGAGTTCACTTGGCAGGTTGACTCTTTGACCTCCTTTCAACGCTTCAGTGACTTTGGTTAAGTTTTGCGTTTAATTACAAAAACAGGATAACAGCTAACACCTACAATGGCCAAGAACTTCAATCACATGCCACAATTTACAAGCAAACTGCACCAGAAAAACAATAATGAAAACAAGAGACAAACATAAATAACAATAGGAACTCAGGATAGCCGGACTTCATACCGGCACTAGCAAAAATTGCCTTGATGAGTACTACCCAAATCATTGACAATTAGGTGGCTTTGACCTACATTTTATGCTTCAGTGACTTTGGTTAAGTTTTGCGTTTAAGTCCATTTCTCAACAACTACATGTTATAAGACAATGATGTTTCATCAAATTAATTATCTTGATGAGTACTACACAAATCATTGACAATTTGGTGGCTTTGACCAACATTTAACACTTCAGTGACTTTGGTTAAGTTTTGCATTTAAGTCAATTTCTCAATAACTACACATTATAAGCACAATTATGTTTCATCAAATTAATTGTCTTGATGAGTACTACCCAAATCATTGACAATCAGGTGGCTTTGACCTACATTTTATGCTTCAGTGACTTTGGTTAACTTTTGCATTTAAGTCTGTTTTTCAATGACTATATATTGTAGCATCATGATATTTCACTGAAACATTCATCTATAGAAGAACTATCCATTTCACAAACAATTGGGTGTCCATGACCTACATTTTATGCATGAATGACTTCGGTCAAATTATGAGTTCAGGTCGATTTCTAAACAACTTCACATTGTAAAACAATGTTTCAGCAAATTAATCATAATGATTAGTACTTCCCAAATTATTGACAGTAAAGTGTCTTTGTCCTTTATTTTGTTTGAGTGACTTAGGTTATCTTTTGCAATAAATTTATTGGCGGGGCATCCGTGACAGTACTGACTTACAGACACATTTTCTAGTTTCATCAGATTTTAACATTACGGTACTGAGTTTGTGTAATCTGAAAACTCTGACACCTTATACCTGATGCTTTTGTAACTTTGCACAGTTATTCTGGACACATTGAAGATATACACCTTCAATTTTAGGCAGATTTTAATAAAAAAAATGCTAATTTATGTATTGTTGAACTTAGTAATTTTTTCAGCATATTTTAACATTACAGTGCCTGGTTTTTGTAATCTGAAGCATTCACATCTCTGACTAAATGCCTCTGAAAGTTTGCACCGTTGTTTGAACACATTGATGATGTGAACCTCCCCTTTAGGCCAGTTTTGATTTAAAAAGTGTCAAATTTATCTATTATTGAACTTGTACTTTATTTTATCATTTTATATCATCATGGTACTAAATTTTTGTCCAGATACGTTGCAGAGTTTTGAATGCACTGAACATGGGCAGCTATTCTTGAATTTTTGCATTGCTTTCACATATTTTCTCATAAAGATTCAAAGTATGTGTTATTTGAAACTCAGGTATGGTTTTCACCTTTGCTGAAGTGATATGAATTATTTTTATTTTATGCTTTGTTCAACTTTGTACATTTAGTTTTGTTTTTTCTTCTTTTTTTTGTCTATTGCAGTAATAGGGTTGAACTTAATATAATCTCAATTATAACTTGCATTTGAAGAACATTTTGGTAATAAGGTAAATGAATACTCATTTGAATTTGTAAACCTATACATGACATTCTGTTAGGTTGGAAAAAAAAAAATTTTCAGTTGAACATGAGTGACGGTGATGCAGGTCCAGACATGTAATTGGTCTTGTTCCTTTGAGCATTAAAATGGGCAAGATGTGTTTACCGAGAAGTAACTTCTTTTTTGTTCATGACATTTACCAATGAAATTGAACATTGCAAAAGCAATTCGAATTACTGTGAAAGTACTTTTATTATACCCCACGCAACGAAGTTGCGGAGGGTATATAGTTTTTGACTGGTCCGTCAGTCCGTCTGTCCGTCCGTCAGTCCGTCCGTCCGTCCGCCATCAAGTGGGTACACCATTTGTCCGGATAACTCCTCCTACAGTTTTTAAGATAGGAAGTTTTTATTTTGCAGGTTGATTGTGCACATATCAAAGATGTGCATATTACTTGGATTTTGATTTTTGATAATTTTTCAGAAAACTACACATTGTTGAACTTTGTCATTTTCATTCATAAATTGCATATAGGGTATACCATTTGTCCGGATAACTCCTCCTTCAGTTTTTAAGCTAGGAAGTTTTTTTTTTGCAGGTTGATTGTGCACATATCAAAGATGTGCATGCTACTTGGATTTTGATTTTTGATTATTTTTCAGAAAACTACACGTTGTTAAACTTTTTCATTTTTATGCATTATATTGCATATAGGGTATACCATTTGTCCGGACAACTCCTCCTACATTTTTTAAGCTAGGAAGTTTTTATTTTGCAGGTTGATTGTGCACATATCAAAGATGTGCTTATTACTTGGATTTTGATTTTTGATAATTCTTCAGAAAACTACACATTGTTGAACTTTTTCATTTTTATGCATTATATTGCATATAGGGTACACCATTTGTCCGGATAACTCCTCCTTCAGTTTTTAAGCTAGGAAGTTTTTATTTCGCTGGTTGATTGTTCACATATCAAAGATGTGCATGCTGCTTGGATTTTGATTTTAGATAATTTTTCAGAAAACTACACATTGTATAACTTTGTCATTTTTATGATTTATTTTGCATATAGGCTACATCATTTGTCCGGATAACTCCTCCTACAGTTTATTAGATTGGAAGTTATTATTTTGCAGGTTGATTGTTCACATATCAAAGATGTGCATGCTACTTGGATTTTGATTTTTGATATTTTTTTTCAGAAAACTACACATTGTTGAACTTTGTCATTTTTATGCATTATATTGCATATAGGTACATTATTTGTTCGGATAAATCCTCCTACAGTTTTTAAGATATTTTACAGGATGAATGTGGAACTGTAAGAGATGTGCAAACTACTTGGATTTCAATGTTTGTTAATTTTTAGATAATGCAGGATTATCGGATATGTGGGGGCGTGGGGTATGTGAGCTTGCTCACTAAGGTTCTTTAATTTGTGGATTGCAGACAAATCATTAGCTCATGGGTTCTTAAATTCGTGGTTTGAGACTTTCCACAGTACAGAATAATGAGATATTTGTATTTTGTTAGGTTTCAAATTTCTCTGTTTAAGTCGGCCACAAAATCCACCAAAGTTGGTACACCACAAACAATATAACTTTCACAGTATTATTATATTTCTACCAATTAGATGTAAAACATTAACAAGAAAAAATTTACCTACAAAAAATTTTGTATTTAATCAGAAATATCTTGATTTTTGTGTCACCTGCACACGTAGTGTGTGGCGACATATAGTGATCACTTTTGTCGTCTTGCAGCGTTGTTGTCGTCATCGTTGGCATTGTCCATCCCACTTTTTAGCTCACCTGACCCAAAGGGTCAATGTGAGCTATTGCCATCAACTTGGCGTCCGTTGTCACTCGTCTGTCTGTCCGTCCATCCGTCCGTCCGTCCGTTAACTTTTCACATTTTCATCTTCTCCTCTGAAACCACTGAAGCAAATTCAACCAAACTTTACAGGAATGATGTACTAAAGGTCCTTGACAAAAATAGCTCATTTCGTTCTAATCTGATAAAAAACATGGCCGCCAGCACGGAACTT
>MJUU01014390.1:6364-20256 GCA_002080025.1 Modiolus philippinarum | reverse complement strand
GGATTTCGATGGGATTTTTTTCTTTGGATTCCTCTTGATCTAAGCTTTCAGTAGTATGTCAACGGATTTTGTGTAGGTCTTACCGTTTCCGAGCTACAAGGGGTCAAAGGGGCCAAAAATGCAATTTTTCTAAATATGTAAAATCTTAATTTTTCATCGGATTTCGGTGGGATTTTTTTCTTTGGATTCCTCTTGATATAAGCTTTCAGCAGTATGTCAACCAATTTTGTGTAGCTTTTACCATTTCCAAGCTACAAGGGGTCAAAGGGGCAAAAATTGCAATTTTTCTAAATATGTCATATCTTTATTTTTCATGAGATTTCGATGTTTTTTTTTTCTTTGAATTTCTATGGATGTTAAGTTTTAGTTGATAGTACATATTTTGCATAGCTCTTACGGTTTTTTATCAGTAAGTAATCAAAAGGGTTTATTTATTCCCTATTTTGTTTCTAGCTAATAACTGTGTCTAGCTTCTTTTTGTGTCCATCTAATTATTGTGTCAAGCTCTTTACTGTGTCCACATTCACTTTAAACTACTTTTGTTGAAATTTCAGTGGTTGACATGCTGCGCTCGGCGTAGCCCTTTATTATTACAGGTTACAGGTTGGTAGGGTTGGTTCTTCAATTGTGCCGACTAATAACAAAATCTCATGGATATGAATATTAGTTTATACTGCAACCTCTCTATTTGTGTAAGTAAAATACACATAAGTGATATACAGTCACTGACCGTATGACACTTTTTCAATGACTTCAACAATATGTTATCAGTAGAAATTGTTCCATGACGTTTTAAAAAAGTATGGATTCATCACAACCTATAGACATCGGCTTCACTTTCTAATCATTTTTTCTCACAGATTTATTTAACATAAAATTTTGTTCCTTATAGTTGCAGTATAAACAAAATAATAGTACATTTACTTGACATAAAGGGAATATAAGGATTCGGCTACAAAACGGCGAAAATGTTTGCCAAAGGCTTGCATCTTCCCACGTTTCTTAGCCTCATCCTTATATTACGTTTATGTCAAGTCAATGTACTGTTATTGTCTATATCTATCTACCTGAAGTTTATCTGGCTGAAAATGAATGCCAATGAATCAAAGATATACAATTTTGGACAAAGTAAAGAAACATTTGAATATGTTTTCCTCAAGTTACAAGGCAAATTGAAACTTGCTCATCACTGGATGGGCCTCTTTTAAGGTAGCACAACAGCCTTTGGAAGAAAATTGTCAGTCCATTATTTTGAAAGCCTGTAACTTTGTTATTAGTAAAGATACAGTGACAAATGAGGTATCAAATAAAAGGAAATGATTAACTTGACTTCTAATGCACATTTCAAGAGTATTCTCTTTAAGTATTGATGTCAAAATTTCCATATTTTGCAAAAATTTGAGTTTTTGATATAATATTTTTAAAATGAAAATGACTTTCACATCTTTTTTTTTTAACACCAAGATAATATTTTTATTTCCACAAATATTCTTGTTAAATTTTACACCAAAAGCCCAAGCATCTCTTGGTGAACCCTGTGAATTAAGCACTGATCACCCAGGGGAGAAATCAGTGTGTAAATATAAATTAAAACAATATAACTACAATATCCTCAAATTAATTAAAATAATTGAAGATATGCATATTAATATATTGCATGTTTTCATAAATTGCTTTAATCAAGGAACTTTTGCTTTTTTTAACTCTAAGACTTACTATATTCATTAACAAAAAATTGGTATACATTAGTTTGTTTAGTTTTTGCTCTGAAATATAATAAGCTTTGTAAATAGAGAAACCAATAATTGTCAAAAAATAATTTAAATCAATATATTTGTCATCTATCATTTTATATCCAAAAACTAAATGTTTCAGAGTTATTTTAAATTCTAATTTAACCTTGGTCATAACTTCATAAATTTTTTACCAAAAAGTTTCTAAAAAAATTACAAGTTATAAAATAGTGTTCGTAATCTTCCTCTATTTTACAAAAATTACGGAATGAATTATCCTTCATCTTCCATTGTAATAAAAGTTTTTGTGTTGGAACAATAAATTGAAGCAATTTCCATCTAAATATTTTTAAATTATTTTCTTCTAAGAAATCAAAAATAAAATATATAGTTGCTTTAAATTCGGTTTCTCTTTCATTTCAAATAATCTAATCCATTTGTTTATACCAGTTGAATTTTCTCCCTTTTCATTAATAAGTGCATTATTAAACAATTTATTTGATAACTTTGAAGTCTCAATGTAATTATTTTTCCATATTGATTTATCTTTTAATACATTAACGAAATTTTTGATGGAGCTTTCTGATTTCAAAATATTGATCCATTTCTTCGGAATCGATTGTTTCGACATTAAATTCTGGGATCCAGTTTGATTTATACTTCAGTTTTGCGTAAATAAAGTCATCTTTTATGTCTCCCATTTGGTTTATCATATTAATGCGTATTATCCGGATTTAATCCAATTTTAAAAAACAATGGTCTTTTTTTGAAAAAAGAATAAATTTATTCCCCCATATAATTTGTTTTCTAATATCATTGAATGTACACGGCAATTCAGTTTGACCTCCCCCAACTATGTTCCAGCATTTAACTACTTCTTTGTAGAAAAGTGGTATTTTATCTAAATATTTAATATTGTTTTGTACGTCGTTGTTAAAAAAGAATGAAAGTATTTGAGAGGATTAACTTTCCAATTTGGAAGCCCTGTACTTACTAATCTACTTACCCACATTGCTCTAAGTGATATGAAATAGCTTTTAATATCTATCATTTGTAGACCCCCTTCCCTGTATTGGTTAATTAATAAATTTCTTTTAACTTTATCTGGTTTGTCATCCCATATAAACTTAAAGCATTTGCTTTCAATTTCTTTACAATAATAGGCAGGTACTATAAAAGAGCATGCCAAAAAAGTAAAAAGTGGTAAAAATAAAGTTTTTATGATTAAAATTTTGCCAGTTTATGTGAGATTTCTTCTTTTCCAAGATGTGAGTAACTTATTCATTTTATTAAGCTTGAAATCCCAAGTTAGCTTTTCACATTCCTCTTTATTGTTTCCGAAATATATTCCAAGTGCCTTGATAGGCTTGTCCTCCCATTTGATTCCTGATATTTCATCTTTAAATGAATTCAGCCTTCCGATCCACATCCCTTCAGTTTTATTGCGATTCAAAATCAAACCAGAAAATTTCCAAAAATTTCAGTTTCATTCATTGCAACATCTATATCACTTTTATTCCCACAGAACAGCGTCGTGTCACCTGCTAATTGAGAAATGTTTATGCTATGGTTCTTTCTATCCAATTTAATGGTAATACCTTTAATATCTTTATTATTTCTTAGTCGTAGAGCCATAATTTCTACAGACAAAACAAATAACAAAGCTGATAAGGGACACCCTTTACGTATCCCCCTCAAGTTTTTAAAAATTTCTGACACCCATCCATTATTAATGACACAAGTTTGAATATCTGTATAGAGAGTTTTAACCCAACGTATGAAAGATTCATTAAATCCAAAATGTTTTAGAGTTATCAACATAAACTCCCATTCTACCGAATTGAAGCTTTGGTAAAATCAACAAATATAATGGCCCCCTCTATATTATAGGTTTCTGCGTAATCTATAATATGTTGGATTTTCCTTAAGTTAAACCCGATAAATCTGTTTTGGACATACTTTGTTTGATCTTCATTTATAATTTTTGGTAGAATTTTCTTTAACCTCTGTGCTAAAATATATGACAATAACTTTAAGTCAACATTAAATAGAGAAATAGGACGATAGTTGTCTAAAGACAAAGGATCCCCCCTTTTAAATATAGTATAAATAAAGTATAAGAGTCAAGATACTAGTACGTTGTGAATATGATAAACACATATCATCGTACCCTCTGTTAACAGTTTTAATGAGAAAATGTTTAAGTTTATCCCAAAATGTTCTGTAGAATTCCACAGTTAAACCGTCTCAGCCCAGTGCTTTATTTAATTTCATTTTAAATATAGTGTTTGAACTTTCTTTTGGTTCTTTTAGATAAAACAAACAGAACTCGGCTATCTGTAAAGATGTAAAAGTTATTTTCATTTTAAAAATACTATATCAAAAACTCAAATTTTTGCCAAATATGGAAATTTTGACATTACATGTAATACTTAAAGGGAATACTCTTGAAATGAGCATCGAAAGACAATTTTGTCATTTTCCTTTCGTTTGATACCTCATTTGTTATTGTATCTTTACAAATAACAAATTTATAGTCATTCAAAGTTAGGGGCTGCCATTTCTCTTCCAAAGACTGTTGTGCTACCTTAAATTCTATCCAGCAAGTACTCTTCCTATCCAAGATGTTGCTAGTAGTGAACAAAGTTTAACATTGGGCTTTGTTAAAAACATTTTCCAAGGGTTTTGATTGTTATGATGGTTTCTCAAAAGGAATATTCTCCTTGCATATATTAGGCATATGTATACTGGTGGTATATTTTTGAAGTTGAATCAACAGATTTTAAAAATTCTCATTTTTAGCTCACCTGGCCAATGGCCATGTGAGCTTTTGCCATCACTCGTCGTCCATTGTCGTCCCTCTGTCTGTTAACTTTTTTCAAAGATCTACTCATCTAAAACTACTGGACCAATGCTAACCAAACTTGGCCTGAATCATCACCAGGGTATGCAATTTCAAGTTTGTGATTTTTATGTCTGTAGACCTANCAACAAAATTTCTTAGCTCTTACAATATCCTAGTAATAAGGGATTAAAAGGGCTAATTTTTATTTTCATTACTTTGTGTCCAGTTAATTAATGTGTCAAGGTCCTTATTGTGTCCAGCAAATTACAGTGTCAACTTTAATTTTAGTTTACACTTGTTCAAATTTCAGTGGTCGACATGCTGCGGTCGTATCATGCTGCGCTCGGCGTAGCCCTTTATTAGCTCACCTGGCCAATGGCCATGTGAGCTTTTGCCATCACTCGTCGTCCATTGTCGTCCCTTTGTCTGTTAACTTTTTTCAAAGATCTACTCATCTAAAACTACTGGACCAATGCTAACCAAACTTGGCCTGAATCATCACCAGGGTATGCAATTTCAAGTTTGTGATTTTTATGTCTGTAGACCTAACAACATGGTCACTGTTACTGAAAATAGTATATGGGGGTATATTGCTGTTTTTTGCAAATAATCAAAAATCTGGTCGCCATGATGAGATCTGCCCACCCCGAAATTTTGGAGAATATCCAATAACCTGTCTTGGTGTTATTGCCTGTTTTCACAAAATTTCCATTTTTTTGTTGGTTACTTTTGTCTTATATATTGAAAATGATACAAGATAGGGGTAAACTTTAAATTACAAAAATGGTCAGCACAAATAAGATCTACATGTCTTGCAATTTTGAAAAAAAAAATCTGTCCCCTTTTCTTTGAATTTTAATGATTTTTATATGTTTTTACTTTTATTTAAAAAACTGTTTGAGTTAGAGGTTAAGTTTGAATTGCAAAAGTGTTAAGCTTATCAAGGACTACAATTTCTACATATGTCCAGCAGGTTACCATCTCAGCCAAGATGGCCGCCAGTGGGGAACATAGATTAACATAGAAACTGTGTAGGAAAGGTATTCAAAGATCTTTTCCTCTGAAAATACTGAGCAATTGGAACCAAATTTGAACCAAACTTGATGGCAATAGTCTATTGGCGATCCCCTTCAAAGTGGCCACCAGCGAGGAACATAGTTTTACATAAAGACCTTATGTGAAATGCATTCAAATGTCCTCTTCTCTGAAACTACAGAGCCAATTGGAATCAAACTTTGTCAAAATAGTCCATTGGAGGTCCCTTTCAAAGTTTGTGATTTTTATGTTCGTACCTCATCCAAGATGGTCCCAAGGGAGAAACATAGTTTAAGATTGTGAACTTATAGGAAATGCATTCAAAGATCTTCTTCTCTAAAACTACTGAGCCAATCACAATAGTCATTGGGTGGTTTCATTCAAAGCTTGTGACTTTTATGTTTTGACCTTATCCAAGATGACAACAATGTTTGAATATCCTCTCAGAAACTGCAACATCTGGTGAACTGATGTATAAGTATGGATAATAATGGATGGTCTCTTGGTGACAATGAAAAAAAACAGTGACCAGGTGAGTGATACAGGCTCATGATTGTGAGCCTTTAGTAACCATTTAGATAAAATGATTGTTTAGTCTTGTTAAGTTTTAAAAGTAGCCAGTAAGTAGCAGAAGTAAACTTTTTGATTACCTCTACACCAAACTTAGTAACTATGCTCCCTAGAGGGTCCCCTTTAAAAGAGTTATCTGATATGCTCGTGTCTCATCCAAGATGGCCGCCAGAAAAGAACATGTTTAACATTGGACCCTATGAAAAATACATTCATAAATCTCCTTATGTCTTAGAAACTATTAGCCCAAAATTAAACCAAACTAAGTAGCAATGTTCTTTAGATGGTCCCTATAAAAAGGGTATCCGAGATGTCAGTACCTCAGCCAAGATGGCCGCTAGCAGAGGACATAGCTTAACACTGGACCCTATGGGAAAGCACATTCAAAGATCTTCTTTTCAGAAACTACTAATCCAATTAAAAAACCATCAGCCAACACAACATCCACAACCATGCACAAGATGTTGTAGACTGCACAAAATACTTAGGAGTGACAATACATAAATCATGGGGATGGAATGAACATATAAACAGGTGACAAAAAGGCAACGAAACATCAGCTTTCCTTAGGTGGAACCTCCACCACTGCCCCAAAGCATCACGGCATTGTTGTACCTAACCCCGGTAGGCTCGTATATCATCCAAGATGAATGCCAGAAAAGGACATGGTTTAACTTTGGACCCTATGAAAAATACATTCAGAAAATCTTCTTCTTCTTAGATGGTCCCTATAAAAAGGGTATACTAGATGTCAGTACCTCGACCAAGATGGTTGCTATCAGGTTACAAAGCTTAACACTGGACCCTATGGGAAAGCACATTCAAAGATCTTTTCAGAAACTAGTCCAATTAAAAAAATCATCAGCCACCTCCACAATATCCACAACCATGTACTAGATGTTGTAGACTCCGCAAAATACATAAATCATTGAGATGGAATGAACATATAAACAGTTGACAAAAACGCAAACAAAACACTAGCTTTCCTTAGGCGGAACCTCCACCACTACCCCAAAGCATCAAGGCATTGTAGTACCTAACCCTGGTCAGACCACTCATAGGTTTAGGGCCTGCACACTGCAGAGAGTATATATAAGCTGGAAATGGTTCATCGTAAAGCTGTCAGAATGGTCTTTCCAGACAACCAGAAGAGTCACTGCCATGCTTAACTAACTCGGCAGGAAACCCAGTCTAAGCCAAAATGATGTATAAAATAGTTCGTTGACATTCCATCGCATCTCCTAGTACCAGCCATATCACCAAGAGGCAATAACATCTGCTTCCTGGTACTTTATAGACTCTTTCTTTACCAGAAATTCGTCCGACAGAACCTGGAACTCCTTACCGACTGAAACAGTCAATGCTATGTCACTCAAATTGAGTTAAACCAGAAGTCCATTAATAATGGACTTCTGGTTAAACGTATTAGATGTTTTAACGGGACAATATATATTTTTGGCTGTACATTGTATATTGTTTTCTTTACACCATACGCCGGTAAAAAATGTCCATGGATTTGCCTTTACCATACCTGGAGGAAGAAGAACTATAACCAATGAAAGCTCAGATACAGCTGAAACTCGAAAGTCCTGAAAATCTACACCTGCAAAACTTCGTAGTCATCCAAAGAACTGCATAGAAAATAACGAGTTTATATGTTTTATTGGTCTTGGAGAACTGATTTAATCAACGGGAACAGAAAGTACAATCTATCATTAGCGAATAAAAATTCACATAAAAATAATAGGAAGGGTGATTTCCATAACACTTTCTCTACTGTTGTTGAAAGTATTGAAAAACAGGATTGAACCAAAATTATTACCATCACAAAGCAAACTTTAGGAAAAATCTTCTTCATTGCACACTGCATTTATAGTGACACAGTCGTCAGAACATTACAAGGAACTTTTGAGACAGCTATTTCTGCTTACTTTAGATGCGCAGAAGGCATTTGACAAACTTAACCACGAAATCCTTTTCAATAAACTATTTCTGTATTTCATGATGGCATTGACGGTTCTATATGGATACTTATACGAAATTTATACCGAAACATGACAGTTAAAGTAAAATGGAACAACAAATTTTCCGAAAAAGTCATCGTCAATCGGGGTGTACGACAGGGGGCAAAATTATCATATGTTCTGTATAAAAGATACAACACTTTATTTCAAGCGGGTTGAAAAATCAGAAATAGGGGTAAAAATTGGAAATATTAACGTAATGGCACCAACTTGTGCAGATGATATTGCTATTTCAGCAAGCACTGAAAGCGACATACAGGCTCTACTAGATATAGTTGTAAACTTAAGTAAAAGAGACATAGTGAAAATAAATCCATCAAAATCTGATCTAGTGGCTCTTTCAAAGGGACTGCCCGGTTTAAAAGCGCATTTAGGAAATGAAACTATATCACAATCTAAGGAAACAAAACATCTTGGTTTAATTAGGAATGAAAACAACAGAATTAACATTGAAGGTCGCTTCAAAACAGCAAGAAAACTCTTTATTCATTATTAGGACTTCACGTAAGAAAAGGCATGTCCCCGATAGTAGCCTACAAAATCTGGAAAACATATGTCATTACTAGAGCATTATATGGAATTGAGGTAATGAACTATACCACCACAGATATATCAAAACTAGAAAAGCTACAATTGAAAGTATGTGGACAGATACAGGGATTCCCTGGCCGAATATCCAACATAGCAACATATAGCCTACTTGGAATAGAACCAATAGAAGCCATAGTCGATAGACTAGTACTCGTTTTTTCTGGAAATGTATTACAAGATACGAACACCGTTGAATTTAAAATCCTAGAAAGACAGTTAGCAATGTGTAAACCAAACGGTAACTGTTACATAATTAGAGTGAAACATCTACTGAAAAAATATAACCTACCAACAACTGAAACCCTGTTCAATGATACTCCTACAAGAGAAAATTGGAAGAAGACAGTCAGAGAACACATAGGAAAATTCTGGGAAAACAAATGGCAGGAAGAAAAACAACACTAAAACATTTGAATATTCAGTCAAACCCAACTAGTAACAAACATCAGATATGGAGAACCATACAAAACAATGTTTTAGATGTAAAGAAAGCAGAGGTAAAGGTACGATTGCTCACAGATACCTACATGTTACAATCAAAGAAAGCAAAATTTAGTAAACATATAGAAACTGATATCTGTCAACTGTGTAATGACTCAGTGGAAACTATAGAGCATTTCTTATTGGACTGTTGCAAACTACAGGAAATTCGAGAGAAACATTTATTGACGTTAAAAAAGGAGCATTCAACAGTGTCAAATTAAAAGGACTTCTTGTGCAGCTAATCCTGGATTCCTCAATGGACAGTATTTCAGATCATATCAGACTTTAAAAAGTGAATTATCAGGACATCGAAGACATTACAACATTATGTTGCTGCTTACATACAAAGAGGACAACTCGGTTGTGACAGTTTCGAACAATGGATAAAAGTGCATAGATATAATAAATAAAAACAACAAAGAAGAAGAAATAGAAGGAGTGAAGTGACATTTATCGTAATGTAAATAGTGTATAGACTATATGGTAAGTCTCATGTAAATTATTTAAATCATAAAATTTATCCTATAAGCAGTGCTCCTTAGAGAGGAGGAATATACCTGCAACAAGTAACAAGTAACAAGAATAAGTACCCTCGCTTATTAGAGAACTGGTTCCATAAACACAAACAGAGCGTACAATTTATATATCTAAGAAATCCCGTAATACGTGAAAATAAATGTAAGGTATAGGTAACCCATTGCTATTGGCGATACACATGACCGTGATAGGTAAACAAATGTTATTTTCTTCTTTGACAAAAAAGAACTACGCGACAGGAGCATTGAACTAGTTCTTGATAGAGACTGGGACATAAATAGTGTGAGTATTTATAGTGTATGTGTATGTTTTTATCAATTTTATACAGCAACACCTTAACTATTCGACATACAATGCGCATATGCCGATAAATTAACAGTAACTTCGGTACTTAGTTACAAAACGGATTATGAAAGAAATTTACGCACTATATTTTAATCGGAAATATGTAGCTGTTTAGATACGATAATAACCCTGAGTCCAACGTGACATCTCTCGGATGATTTTAAGAACTCTCCGCCTTCGGCTTTCGAGTTAAAAATCGTCACGATGATCTTTAGGGCCCTTCCAAAACGTATCTGGCGGGCCGTACCCCATCAAAGATGGCTAACAACTGGTAATTTAAACAATGGGCACTTAAAAAAGACATTCAAAGATAATTTTTGAAACTACTTGTCCAATTGTAACAAAACTTAGTCACAATGATCCTCAGATGGTCCGTTCCAACAACGATATCCAGCAGACTCGTATGTCATCCAAAATGACCACCAACAGATAACATAGTTCTGACATTGGACCCGCTAAGGAAAAGGTCTTTTCTTGACTTCTAGTCAAATAAAAACCAAACAGAATCATAATGGTGCCTAGAAAGGTCCATCTGAAAAACACGGGATATTTGACTTGTTCATAGCTCATCCAAGGAGACCACCAGCAGAAAACAAAGTTTTACATTGAAACCTATGGAAAACACATAGATCTACTCGAAACTACTATTCCAGTTATAACAAAACTTAGTCACAATGATTCTCAGATGGTCCGTTCCAAAAAAGGTATGCAACAGGTCCGTACCTCGTCAAGGACGGCCACCGGTGTGGAACGTATTTTAACGTGGGACCATATGAAAAACTTATTCAAAGATTTTCTTCGAAATCCACAGTCTAATAAGAACCAAACCTAGTTACAATGGTCCTTTGATGGTCCCTCCTCAAACGTATCCAATTGGGACATACCTAATGCAAGATGACCGCCATTGGGGAATATAGTTTGAGATTTGATCCTGTGGAAAAAAGATTTAATTATCTCAGAAACTACTGTTCCAATCAGAACCAAAATCGTTCACAATGGTCCTTAGGTGGTACCTACAAAAAATAGGTATCCAGCAGGTCCGAACCCCAATCAAAGATGTCCGTCAACGGGAACTCATGAACAAAAGAGGTATTGCTATTTTCTCGTGAATTTATTTCCTTCAGCATACTTATTTACCGAGTGCATTAAATCTTCTCGAAAACTGTTTTAACATGTCATATTTTATATGCAAGATCAGAATACAATCAATTCAAATGCATTTTCATACATTGAGATAAAAGATTCAGCCACTGAAATTGCCACTTGAATTTTTTTTTTTTTTGTTTGTTAAAATTCGTTGTATAGAACCTCTAGAATCAGAATAAACTAATTGCCATTTGGAAGTGCCAATGTTTATATAATGATTTTTTAGCTCTCTCTTGAGAATTTATAACTTTTTCTAAAAAAATCCATATACCAAATCTCTGAATTGTACATTAAAATTGGTTTAATTAGGGATTCAAAAAGTTTTTTATACAAGTGTATTGGCACATTTCCAATATTATTTAAAGTTTTAAACATACTAAACATGACTTTATTTCCTTTTTTGGTAACGATGGGTTTCAGTGTAGACGACGATTAGCATTGGACCCTATGGAAACACATTCAAATAATTCGTCTTTGATACAACTACCCTAAAAAACAAGACCATAATAGTTCTTAGGTACAAATTATATTCGATAGTTCCCGGCCTTTCACCCAAGATGGCAAAACTAAGGAACATAGTTTAACGTTGGACTCGATGCCAAATTAGCCAAAATAGCCAAATTACAATCAAACTTGAAATCAATGAAAAGGTATCCGGCAATTAAGTGCCTCATCCAAGATAGCCACCAGCGAAATCATAGTTTGACACTTAACCCTACGGGTAAACAAGTTCAAAGAAACTACTGGTCCAATAAGAACTAAATGAGTCAAAAGGGTTCTTGGGTGGTCCCTTCAAAAATAGGCATCCAGCAGGTCCGTGCCCCATAAAAGATGGCCTTCGAAACGAGGAATATAACACATTCCAGACCTAGGGTAATTACAAATGTAATTGTAATTAGCTGTAATTGATTACATTTTTTCAAAGTAATTTGAAGTAATGTTTAATTGAAGAAAATGAAGAAAAAAATCAATTACATGTAATTGAAAGTAATGGATTACATTGCTTATTTTGAATGTAATTTGGAATTACATTTCAGTTACTTTCAATTACAATATCATTGAAATCAAATAAACTGATGTTACAGTAGTTCTGGTTTAAGAATGATTATAATAATCTGACTATGATAATATAATTTTGTTCCAAAGGTTTTAAATTGCTTGTAAATGTTTTTTTCATCTAGACATACTGAAACTTTACTGTAAATTAGATTAATTAAGAAATAACAAAATCATTTTACTTATTGAAGCAATACAATAATTACTTATTGAAGCAGTACAATAATTAATTGTTTTTATTAAAAACAAATATCGAAATGAAATGAGATATATCTTTGTCTGTCATTTAAGGTTATCCCTGCCTAAGGCATTAATTAATTGTATTTGATCTTGACACTTTAAACATTTTGTTCAAACCAACTTACTAATTACCCAACTTCAGGCAGTTAATGAGTGTCTCGTAGCTACTTCAGCATTTTCAAATTGCGAGAAACTACTATATGTTGTTATATCACAAAATGTTATTACAATAATTAGTGCTAAATTAATTTGACAGGTAAACATACCTGAAAATAAATAACACATTTTTCATTAGAATGTTTAAAGATGATATAATTAATTCTTACACTTTCAACAGTTTTTGAGGTCATTGTATACTGATTTACTATGAAGTTAACAGTTTCCCTTTTACTAGTAAATGACTTACTTACTTTGACTTAATCCGCTTCGTCCCATGGGGGACATAGGGCGACCACCGTGGCTTTCCATCTCCTCCTGTCTTTGGCTAGAGTCTTTATTTCTCCCTAGGTCTTTCCAATCTTCTGTGTTTCAGCAGTTAAGTCTCTCCTCCATGTGTTCTTTGGCCTTCCCCGTTTTCTTTGGCCCTGAGGATTCCATTCTAATGCATGACGTGTAACATTTGTGCTCTCTTTTCTCAAAGTATGGCCAATCCATTTCCATTTTCTTGATGTGATTGTTGGTATGACTGGTTCTTGTTTAGTCCTTTGCCACAGGTTCTTATTGCTAATTTTGTTTGGCCAGTGTATTCCAATGATGTTTCTAAGGTACCTGTTAATAAATACTTGTACTGTTTTGGTTGATGCAACAGTTGATCTCCATGTTTCTGACCCATAAAGAAGTACTGATTTGACATTAGAGTTGAATATTCTTATATTTGTGGATGTTCGAAGTACTTTGCTCCTCCAGATGGGTTTGAGAATTGCAAATGCTTGTTGTTACTAGTAAATGACTCAGTTTATTTATAATTTTCAAAAATATTTCTTTTTACACAAAGACCAATAATTTACAAAAATATTTCTTTTTTTACACAAAGACCAAGTAAATGAGTCCCCCTTATTTATGTCTTGCTAGATATCAATATATGTTAAATTTCAAAGTAAGGTAGACATTAAATTGAATATTCTGCGTGCTTCTATGAAAATGAAAAAAATTAGTTGTTAGGGACCGACCATTTAACCTGAAAGGGGGGGTATGTTTTTTTTGTGGACATAATTTTTTTTTCACGTGTACCAACAAAATATTTTTTTCAAAATTAACATTATTTTTTGGGCAGAAAGCCTCCTTCAG
>MJUU01014388.1:48235-59276 GCA_002080025.1 Modiolus philippinarum | reverse complement strand
TAGATACGATAACGTAACCCTAAGTCCGCTGCTCTCCCGTTAGGGTTACGATTCGGTCCCATTGGTCGTAATGGAGCAAAATAAATTTCAATTTACATGCGAAATACCTACTGATATATAAACATTTTCAATTTTTACTGCTTATGAATCTTATATTTCTGTTCAAATATTTCCTGAAGTGGCTCAAAACGTTCTTTTTCGAAACACGATTTCAAAATTGTTCTCCAAGTTTCGGCCATTTTGAAATTTATTTTGAAGAATCTGATCGGATGTCGGATTTTAAAACCAATTCCGGACATCTCCGGATTATATCAATGTTAAATTCCGGTCGATAACCGACATTGATTTGAGGAATCCGTGGCAGCATTTTTTTATTTTATTTTTTAGTCTCTGTCAAACCGGCGATTTACTTTTCAAAACCTTCGCTTCAGATTTTCATTGTGATGTAAAACACTTTTCATATGCAATAAATATGCATATTTTATATTGAAAATGGAGGAAAAATGTAAATTTCAGGATTTGTTACAATCAAGGGTCTGGTAAGCTCATAATAAAACAATAATTTTGCCCGGTGTGAATCACACCGGGCCTGCTCCATTACGACCAATGGGACCGAATCGTAACCCTAACGGGAGAGCAGCGGACTTAGGGTTACGTTATCGTATCTATCTGTGCAGCAGACACCAGGGGTCGATGCCATTAGATGCATTGATGCAACATATAAAATACCTAACATTTAGGTGTATCAAGTATATTATTCTTATGTTATTTAACATTATTGAATTAAAACTTTTAAATGATAGTGTTCCACTAGTCCTGCCTGTGCCCAGAGCAATCAGACCAACATACTGGGATAGTCTGAATGCAAGGGGCACCAGGGGACGATGCCTAAGAGGATTAGATAAGATGGCAGATGTGTTACTATATGTGTACTATATATGTACAGTCATGGGACATATTTTACAATGGCCTTTCTTTAAAAAAAAAATCTATTGATCTCATTTTTTGACCAATTTTCATAAAATTTTTACCATAAAAAGAGCTGTACAAACAGGTTCTTCTTATCATTGTTATTTAATTTTTGGTGTTGTGTTTAGATTGTCATGATTTAAATACAAGTTTAAAATTTCAACATCCAAATTTCCTATATCATGTACAGTAGACTCCGCCCAATCGGATACAAGAATTGTCAGAAAAAAATATTCTATTTGCCGGAGTATTCGATTGTCCGGTAAACCCATTTTCGGCAATGGGGAATCATTCTGTTGGCAAGAAGAGGTTGAAATGTTGAAGGGCTTGTCACCATGTAGAAACTTTGTATCCTAGAACATCATTTTTGACATTTTGTAGTTAAAATCTATTGTTTTCATTGTAGAATCATTGTAAATTTGACAGATTACGTCACCATCGTAATCGGGTCAAACTGTGTATTGCCAGCTGACTGTTGGATATTAAACAATGTATTAAAAAATAAATA
The DNA here is from genome assembly GCA_002080025.1 of Modiolus philippinarum. Lineage (NCBI taxonomy): Eukaryota > Metazoa > Mollusca > Bivalvia > Mytilida > Modiolidae > Modiolus > Modiolus philippinarum. The sequence goes on along the minus strand of MJUU01014388.1, from coordinate 57,799 downwards.
AAACTATTTATGTATCTGAATAAACTTATTTTCCTCTGTTTTGTGTTTTTTATTTCCTCTCGTCAGTGTGTAATCATCCCTTTATTGGATCGTGTAGTTACAATTTTCATTATGTGCTAAAAATAACTTAGGGTAAAGCCAGTTTGTAAACAAAATGGCGGCTGGTAGGTCAGCGATCGATCTTTGTAGAATCTTCCTGATTACACAATTTGGAGACTTTTTATAGAAATACACCATGATCTATGGACCTAGGACTAACTTCTTGTAATAAATTATGTTTTATAACCGCTGTGCATTGTCTCACAGGAACTTCAAACAAATATGCAAATTATGCAAATGACTTCTCGTCGACATTTATCTCCCTTGCTCTGTTTTACACGAGAAATACACAAAACCATTGACAAATCAAATGATTTTCGTCCAAAAAAAATAAATAAATACAAAAGCAATAGAAAGGAATTCAACTCATATTTTATTCTTTTATTAAATACATTATGTTATTGATTTTCGTTGTACAGACATACAGCAATATGCAAATTACCCCTGATTTCACGATCTCGCTGCCTAGACAGAAATACACAAAACCAAACAAAATTCTCACTATTAAAACTTATGAATACACAAAAACAAAAGAACTGAACACTATTTATGTTTTATTTTTTATTAATTAGGTAATATTTATTGATTTCCTGGCAGATTTATGGCTTCGTCAACTGTTGACACTTCCGCGAAAATGTTTACCTGTAGTTACCTGTAATTAGAATATTCGATTTCAATGACTCTGATCAGCACAAGCCGCATATTTTTTATTCAAATAGGCGATATATTCTCTTATCCGATATCCAATTAGGCGGAGAAATTAACACTATAAGTATGGGAAATGGTTTGGTGTTTTGAAATCATATTCGATTTGCCGATATATTCCTTTATCCGATATTCGATTTCATGGAGTCTACTGTATATAACTATTGTAAATTGTGAAGTAAGATATTTCACTTTGTATTTAAATCATGACAATAAGAAAACTACAAGCTGTCAGCACTAAAAATTACATGAAAATAGTATAGGAAGAAACTCATTGTCAAGCTCTTTTTAATGGTGCTATTTTTATGAAAATCTGACAATAAATAAGATCTGCAGAATTTTTATATGTCACCATTTTGACACGAAATTTTCAAAATCATGAATACGTATGTCCCATGAAATATAAAAAAATATTATTAACCCTAGTACTGCCGGCTATATTTAGATTATTCACTACTGCTGCTGCCGTGATGTCAATTAAGCTCTGCATCTCTCTGTGCCAGCTTGTTTTGATAAATTTTATTATTTAACCCCATGTTAATATTTTGTCAATTTAATCAATGATCTGTTGTTTTTTTGTAATAGCATTCAATGTATTTATTTTTCAGAATTGAACAGGCTTTTCAATGTTGAAAAAAATATAATTTTATGTCGAGTATTTCTTGAAATATATCAAATAAAAGGATACAAACAATGTTTTGTTGTTTTATAATTAATTATTATGTTCATCATTAAAAATTAAATGAAGTTAAAAGCAAGATGGGTTTATATCATCTATTCCTTTTATTCCCATGCGATTATGTCATGAAAATGTTGTTCCAAGTAATATTTTCCCATTTTGGGAAAAAGGGGTCAAATTTTGACAGTCCTAGGTTCAAGAAATCTGCCACGTACCTGTTCGTCTTATTTGATTTATCCCCAAAATGCAAACCCGTGCAAAAGATAATCAATAAAATCATCAATCGTGTCCTGATTATCCATAATTATAAATTTTCAACGATTTCTTCAGGGCTCACCACACTTCAAAAGAACAGGGAGACTTGAAGTCTCCCTGAGGGTAGAAATAGGGAGACTTCAGGTCATGACAGGGAGACTTGTTTGCACGTATCCGCAACTGAATTTTCAAGACTTTTGTATTTAATTTAGATATAAACTTATTCAACAATGGCAATAAATCAGTTTTAATCATTAAAATACATGTACCATTGATATTTCAAGATCTACAAAGTAGATTTTATAGATAAAAATTATATTTTAGCTACATATCAATTTTATGTTTCTTTCACACAAAAGCTTATTGCTGCATTTATGTTAGATTTACGTGACATAAATTTTCTTTTATTTATCCTCTTTAGTAAATGGGTAGTTTATCAAGAGATAGTTAGTTGCTAATCTGTTTATTCTTTTTTGAATGGTTCTCCAAGTATTTGAGGGATATAAATAGATTGTTTACGTTTGTGGACATTCTTTATATAGACCACTTCCGGTTTGAACTGCAGTTGAAACGTAAATGTTTAGGACAATTTCCAATGAATTTTTTTAATAAATGTATACTACAAAGTCAATAAGTCTTGATTTTAAAACTATGAGATGATGTAAACAATCTTTGAGCTTTGCAAGCACAGGAATAAGCATTAAAAATCTTATCAATTTACTTCCTTGTTACCGGAAATAGAAAGGGTTATAATTAGAAGTGCAGGGCGACTTGCAATCGCTTTTTGGAGCAACTTTAGGTGACTTGAGGCACAACAGGGCTACTTAATCGCCCTAATCTCCCAGTTTGGTGAGCCCTGTTCTTTGTCAACCGGGAGCGCATGTGTTTCTCGATTTTTCCCAGATCCAAGAACCCACGAACTGCGCGATTTATTCATTATTTTCCGTGTCATCCTCGTCAAAACTCAAATATTAATGCCCAGAATCACCGTTTGTAACCTATTCCCCTAAAAAATCGCGATTTTTAGCCTCAAATAGCTCCCAACAAACGTCAGCGTCAACAACTCCATCTTCGACTTTGTACACAAACAATGTGTAATTTCCACATACATTTATTTCCGAATGGAGTATTGTAGAGAGCCAATGAAAACAGTTCTGTATAGGAAATTCCTTCCTCTGACGCGTTGTTTACGTGTTACAAAAATAACCGCACAATTTCATTGGTCAAAAGCGAAAATCCGGACCTAATATAGATAGTCTATATATTGACGACCGGCAGTGAAAGAAATACCGGAAGTAGTCAATAAATCGACGACCGGCAGTAAACAAAACTTATCTGGGTCGTCGATATAGTGAGGTCCTGCAGTACTAGGGTTAAAGGGCGTCAAGCCCTTCTATATGTAGAGAGGTTGTTTTTAATGATAGGACCTGATACACTGATAAAAAAAATCTGCCTGGTTTTTCAGTTGTTTCGTATTCATGATGTATACTGCAACTTAATTTTGTTTTAGCAGATAGTTGAGAAGGTATGCAGAATAAAAATATTAAGTAGATAAAAAAGCAATATTTTTCACTGTAAAACTTTTTAAATACAACCTACTGAATTGATATTGAAATTAAGATAGCTTTTTCTTCGTACCCAAAAATGACCAATGGGATAACATGTAGCAGACGACATTAGGGGTCATTGTAGGTTTTACAAAATTAAGTATGCCGATCCTGAACTTATGAAATGCAACATTTACAGAATATTAATTGTGACATTCCTGAACTTATGAAATATGACATTTTCAAATTAATTACGACCTTCCCGAATTTATGAAGTGTGACTTTCCTCTTGACGCCCTTCTATTGTCATATTATTAATATCATATGGGTTTTATTATATTTCATGTTCATTTCAACCAAATTTTTAACTGTGATTCACGTACTACAGTAGCCACATACCACAATATGAGCTACCAGTATGTACAAAAATAGGGTTGTGTAGAATGTATGCATGTTGTCTCATTTATATGTAGTGGGTTAATTGACGAATTAATAAATGATTGTTTTTGTTGTTTTATGTTTGTCATTTTATGTCAGAATTTGTAATTTTTTTTTATTTGTATTATACTAACTTCAAATAAATTTTACTTGACTTGCAAGTCATTGTTAATCTTCCCTAATTACCTACTTTCATTGAGACAAGAGTAGTCCCCCTTTAATTTCTCTGAAAATGTTTTGTGTCAGTTTCTAATTTATCATTTCTAAACACATCATAGAACTTTACGAAAAATAAAATGCCATATTGTACATATCAAACCACAATTACGGATAAAAAACTCCATCCTTGCAATATGGATTTTCCTGTAAACCCCCCTCTTCCTGTTCAGAACCCGCCAAGCACGATGTTGTTATCATGACTTTTCGATTCTTGTACTTCAATGATACGGGTAATTTTATTTTTTGAAGTTTACTGGATGATGTGCGATACTTACGATTATTTAAAAAAAAATTTGTTTTTTTCGCATTTTTCATACGACAACATACTTCATAGTTCACAATTTACAATGGTATCGACTCGCTCCAACATGGCGACAGCAGGGTCACGTGACAAAATGAGCTCTGCTAACGTAAGCATGCGCAGATAATATCTAAGCTAAACACCAATCAAATGTCTTATTACGATTTCTCAAATCTCGTTCTGAAATGAAAAACGACGTCAAAAAACGTCACGTGTTAAAAAGTAGGTCACAAATGACGTCAAATTGTGGCGACGTTTTTCCATTTTAAAATGTGCAATAGACGTATTTACACTTTAACCTACTTTTGCTACTTTCCTAGACATGTTCTCGCAATACATGAATTCAAACTCGGTATATTGTCTCCGAATAAACTTTTGACGTCACAGAACAATCAAGATGGCGTCATATCTTATTTCTGTGATGTAGAAATTGCGGGAACCTGTGTGAAAAAAAACAATGGACCAAAATGTAAACACGCCTATATATAGATATATCTATTTGTTAGTAAAAATAGTATGTTATAATTTAAAAGTTGATTATTCCATGACGTCATGTACCAATAGACCATATCCGTAGATACTGCCGTTACGTTGTATCCGACGGTATCGGGGTTTACCAGTATTCTTTTCAATACGTCACAGTATACGTCGTCATTGAGAATAAAACGTCACGAATTTGGGCACTTGGGGCGGACACGTTTTTGATGTATACACACGTAGGGCAGACAAACAACAACTGTTGAATCTGAATACCAGAACTCGGATATAGTCTATTGTTGCGTTTTATGCCCCTATTATTGATTCGTTAAGAAAGACAATTGAAATTGAATATTTGGCTTGAAAAGTGCACTGAACGTCTACTATTTGCTGATCATGATACATTACCTTTATAATTTTTACAGATTCTGGACATTTTGTTTGATATTTGATATTTTTTATCGCTACCCATGCTAACAATAAAAACTTGAAGCAACGTTATTGAAATGTAACTTTTTGGCTGTAGCAACGTTACAAGATAACAAACAGTGGATGATTTTCTGAATATTGCCACAACGTTTTTTAATAACTGACCTACAACTTTAAACAGCATTAAACAAACGCTGCAAGGAAGCAATAAAACGTCGTTATGACGCAGCGCTCAGACGTACAGCTAATTTTCTCAAAATGTTACCACAACGTCTTGCATATGGAAAACGTTGTTTTAGGTCGTTTTAACCTGGATATGGGATGTTGTCTTCTTGACGTTTACCCCATTTCCTTTCTTTTTCATAGTTAATACACAAAAACTTGGGCAATAATGCTGTGTCAAAATAAAACGTATTCCACATTTAAACGTTTACTAGTATCTCAGATATCTATAGTGATCTATAGTAGATATCAGATTACTGATTATTCGGATTTCCTTTGGTTTAATGCATTGCAAACATTTTTTTGAAATTGTAGATTTCCATTCTTGCCGGTTCCTGGTGCTGCTGATGACGAATCATAATTTCCGAAATGGCCATACAGCTAATTTAAATTATTGCAGTTGGAGTAGACATATGTGTTAAGGTCTCATGTTTATGGCAAGCCAAAGTGGACAAAAAGAGCCATTTTTTAATATTCGAAATTCATTTTTGATATTAGAAATTCATTTTTTAATATTACAAATTCATTTTTAATATTAAAAAATCAATTTCTAATATTACAAATTCATTTTTAATACTACAAAAGCAATATTTCTAATATTAGAAATTCATTTTCTAATATTAAAAAATCAATTTCTAATGAATTTTAATATAAGAAAATATTGTAATTTCTAATATTAAAAATCATTTATTGATATTAGAAATTCTTTTTTCTTATATCAAAAAAGCAATTTTAATATTAGAAAATGATATATTGATATTAGAAAATTAATTTATAATGTAAGAAAATACCTTTGATTTTCTAATATTAATCAAAGCTCCGATGGAGCTGAAACTCAAAAGCCCTGAAAATCTACATGTGGCAAAACTTCGTAGTCATCCAACGAACTGCTGCATACGTCTGCATGTATTAAGTTATTCCGTAATACGTGAAAATAATCGGATTGTGTGATTTCGTATGTATGTCGATTTCTTTGCTATAAATATATGCAATACACATATCACAGGTAAACAAATGTTATTTTTATCTTTGAAAAATTACTGCGCGGCAGGCTCGTTGATCCGAGACGCAATTTAAGAAAACGATTCATTTGACAAACATGCATATTGTTTCAATTTGATATAACAACACCGCATTCAACTCAAGAAAACGAAGAAATATAACTTAAATACACAATGTATGCGATTTTGAAAGAAACTTGCGCACTATATTTTATCGGAAATAGGCTTGAAGCCTCACGCGATTTTTTCTTATCATTTTAACAACTCTCCGCCTGCGGCTTACGAGTTAAAAATTGAATTTCTAAAATTGAAGAATGAATTTCTAATATTAGAAAATCATTTTGTAATATTAGGAATTCATTTTATAATATTAAAAAAATATTTTCTAACATTAGAAATTAATTCTTTAATATAAGAAAATGAATTTGTAATATCAAAAGAATTTTTTTCTTTTCTAATATTAAAAAATCAATTTCTAAGGATGAAAAATCAATTTTTAATATTATAAAATGAATTTCTAATATTAAAAAATGATTTTCTAATATTTCAAAATATTTTCTTATATTAAAAAAATGGCCTTTTGTCCAGTTTGGCTTGCAATACATTTCATTTACTCCGCAAAATCTTTCGTAACAGGAGTTTGTGTTTTAATTCAAGATTCAAGATTCAAGATTTATTGGATACACTCAGACACAATATTTACAATGTGCAACATGAGGACAAAATATACATAATTGATGATAAACTAAACATAACAGAATGAACATGTCATGAATCATTAAGCACAATAAACACATAAATAGCATAATAGTATAATTGAAAAATATTAGAAAATATATAAACAAACATTTAGTGTCACGGGAGGAGGAGGGCGATTTTACGAATAAATATTGAAAACCTTTTATAAACCTCTGTGTTACAGTATGATAACAGTCCTATCATTTTATTATAATTAGGATTTTTCAAGCTAAATATTTATTTCTAAGATTAACAAGATTAACATCATTACAAACAAAACATATATGATATTCATCACCAATATGTTCATTACAAAAATTACAAACACGATTTTCTCTTGGAATATTTTTCCATCTACCTATTTCAATTGGGATACGCAAATTGCAAGTCTTTAGTTTAGTGATCCAAACTCGGGATGATTCGGGTAATCTAATTAAATAATTTTCCAACTGAAATTCTTTTTGAAAGAGGAATAAAACTGCCCACGAGACGAATTAATAATATCACTAAACCACTTCTGTATAAACTGGTCACGTAATAGTTGATCAAGTAATGACTTGTCAAAAGATTCAAACTGACTAAGAAAAATACATCCCATACCTGTATCATTATATACTGATTCTATGTAATCTAACCATCTGAAACTACACATTCTTTTATTTTTTAAAGACAACATCAACCTATATAATGTGCTGCTTAATTTCGTATTGTATTGCAACAATTTACGCCAAAATGAAACCATTCTTAACTTAGCGCGAATTTCAAGAGGAAATCTACCCAATTCACCATAAACCATGAAGTTAGGAGTATTATTTCTAATTCCAAGTATTCGCTTGCAAAATTTCAAATGAAACTGTTCAATAATTTTCATATTTTCATAACCCCATACTTCAGATCCATATAACAAAATAGGCTCAATCATAGAATCAAACAATTTCAATTGTAGATCAATGGGAATTGATTGATTACGTATGAGCTTATATATACAAAATAAAGCCTTTTGTGCTTGATCTATAAGTTTCTTCTTTGTGTAAAAAAATGTTCCATTATATTTGAAAATTACTCCCAAGTAATTATATTTATCAACAATTTCAAGCACTTCACCTTGTATAGTAAAATTAAAATTGTGGTTACATTTTCTTTTAGAAAATATCATTACCTTAGATTTGTTAACATTAACCTGCAATTTCCATATTTCACAATACGATTGGAATATATCGAGAGCTTTTTGCATACCTTCCCTACTTTCTGACAAAATAACAGTATCGTCAGCATACAAAATTACAAACAGTTTATAAAAAATATGTAACTCATTTTCTAGTTTCTTTTGTAGCTTTTCAAGAGGAAGTCCATCTAAATGACTAAAATAATCTTCTAGATCATTCAGAAAAATAGAAAATAGAAAGGGCGTTAAATTCCCCCCTGTCGCACACCAGTAAGACAAGGGAAAAATTCTGAGTTCTCACTATTATACTGAACACAAGATTTAATACCCTGGTACATATTATAAATAACCCCGCGAAAACAATTCCCCTTAATTTCACTAGTTTGTAGTTTTCTCCATAATCCCAAACGCCAGACTGTATCGAATGCTTTTCGAAAATCAACAAAAGTACAATATGATTTCTTGCCAAAACTGAAGTATAATTCAATAAGAGTATGCAACACAAAAATATTATCAACAGTGGAATACCCCTTTCGGAAACCAATGCAGTGTGGAGTTGGCAAAACAATTCCCCGTATTGAGATGTATATGCTCTTTATTTTTCTTAGATATAGTGTACTTGTACATGAAATTGTATCTCAAGTGTACACTTTGTTTATAACTATTACCTAAGTTATATAAATTCTAAAACCTAAGGTTTAACTCACTCCATCGTAGTTTTGTCCCTAACTATATTTGATAATATGAGGATAGGTATAACCTATGTGGAAGCGAAGCTGAATTCACTCGCTGAAAAACTGTTGTACACTATAGGCCTTCCCTAAATGTCAGTATTTATCAAGGACAATAGGAAGATGGCATTGGTAGTACAAGAGGGGAGGATCTGGCTTATGGACCCCCTTTTTATGAAAAAAAAACCATGCTGAATAAGCGCAAAAAATCAACAAAAAAATCACTGGAACTTCACTCTCCTTATATATAATTAAACCAACTGGAACCATTCTTTCTGGACTGAAGCACGACTAATGATCCGCCCGGTAAAGGATATTACAGCTTGAATATTTTCATGTGATGGAGCAGTAACTCCTTGTGTTATGCGTTGTCAAACAACGGCAGTAGAATACCGAAGGAACAAAGGAGTGAAATTTTCAAAAATCGAAGTCCATAGACATGACCAAAACGAGAACACATAAAAAATTGACGTCAGACACAAAAGTCCCCCCCCCCCACAAAACAATGACGCTAGACAGATACAAAGCACAGAAATAAAAATCAATGTCAAGCGTGTA
>MJUU01014388.1:30087-40180 GCA_002080025.1 Modiolus philippinarum | reverse complement strand
TATATATATATATATATATATATATATATATAAAAGTTTATAATTTTAGTCCAAGAATATTCTAAAATATTCTGCTGAAGTGAAATATCCAAGTAAACCCTGCAATTTGATTGGTTACCTTGACAGGTGATATGAGAGCGTATCCCTGTGGTAGCAAAATCACAATTTTTAAACGCTTTTAAAGGAAAAATAATAGTACTTCTAGCAGAATATAATAGTTATTCGGGCTTCACAGAGGATACGGGTTCATATGCCCTGTCTGTGCCCTATATCCCCTTCGCCTGACGGCTCAGGGGATATAAAACACAGAGAATATGACTGACCCCGTATCCCTGTGAAGATTCCCGAATAACATTTAACGTGAGAAATTTTATTTCCTCAACTGATTTTTTCTACTCTCTTATTTGGGATTGTTTCATAATGCACAGTTAGCTCCCCTTATCACTTACTGGCGAGTACCGGTCGATAATGCTTGTGTATTTGTATGTAAAATTGGTCATTTTTAAAATTTTATATCTTTAAGACCACTTATAATTTTAAGATAATTCTTTCTGCATATCGAAATTTCATGTTTAAACTTTAAATACAGGTAATGGCGTGCCGATATATGAACCCATTTTGTTAAAAACCAGTTTTAAAATACACAACTGAATGCGTGCTCGTGCAGAAGTTTACAGAAGTATAAACTTAGTTTTGACCTATCATAATTTATTGTTTTAAATATTAATGTGAAATGAAATATAATTATTCTTTTTATTTTCTTATTTCTATTATTGTTTTTTTTTATTATTACCAATTATTTCTATTTTTTTTTTATTTTTTATGTTTTTGTTGTTATTGATTTATTCATTTTCTGTCATTGTGTAATACATACAAAACAATTTTATTAGCCCAACGTCTTCCCACTTATCCATTTTTTTTAAAAATCACTATTCCCAGTTATCCAACTTTTTATTTTATTGCCTAGGGGTATGTTTATTTAGTACTTGAAACTAATGAGTTAGGAAATTAATTGACAAAAAATTGTTCCATGGATAAAATTATTGTGAATTTAAAAAAAGTAAAAATGTTGTGTTACTTTGTAAATTAATTTAAGCAATATGGGTAAAAGTCATATCAATTTGATTTAAAATAAAAACAAAATCACAATTTGATAAAAAAAGTAAAATACATGTAAATTAATGAAATGAAACTATTTTAAAATAGGACCAATAGATATAACTTTTTGATTGAAAAGGGTAAATTTTGTAAACATTGCTTTTCATTCAAAAATAAAGAAAAAATGTGAACCACACAATTACAAAATTATCTGTAACGTATAAACTGTTCAAAAAGCACCCAAGCCCCTATATTTGTAAATTCATTTTCTGTGTTTTTTTATTATTATTTAACGACTACTTAATGAGCAACCAAACCATTTGCTTTGTATAAAAGCAAATACATTCAGGCCACATATCATAGTCAGCCCCATTTACATGCACAGATATACATACATTATTTTTGCATACGTATGTAAAAATACATATAGGTGTACAGTTGCTGCATGTAAATGCAATTACATACGTATGCAAATTTACACATGTGCAAATTTACATCACATCCCTCCGGGCGACACTCACTACTTAGCAGTAAATGGCTGCAGATATGTTATGAAAACAAGGAAACAGGACCGAGAAAGACTTCAGGTACAGCAAACACCCGTGATAATCTTATCACTATAGATTTCCAAGAGACCATACCCACCAACCTACTGAAGCTGACATAGATGAGTAGTATATGAGTACGAGCAAAGTCGTATTTGAGGAGGTGGAGCCGGAAGTGACGTCACCGGAAGTAAGGTAGACCGGAAATCACATCACAGGAAGTCACGTGACCGGAAGCGGAAGTCACGTGACCAGAACACGAAGTGTTTTTACTGCCCATGCACAACCGGAAGTGGTCTTATTGGAAGCCCTATACGGCCATGTTGATAGGAAATGACGTGTTGGAACAACACGTGACCCGCAGGGGTATTGTGTGGCCTTACTACAGTGTACATGCGCGACCGGAAGTGGGCGTAGCCCCAGTTGTTAACCGGAAGTAGCCCTATTGGAAGCCCTAGTCGGCCATGTTGATAGGAAATGGCGTGTTGGAACAACACGTCACCCCGCAGGAGTATTGTATGACCTTACTACAATGTACATGCGCGACCGGAAGTGGACGTAGTCCTCAGGTATAGACCGGAAGTCAGGTATTTTCTTTCATTATCTCCCCTTTTTGTATGTTGTAACAATATTTATCCCTTTTTCAATGGTATTCTTTGTATTTTCTCCCCCTTTCATTCAATTTCTCCCTTGTCCCACCCTTTTTTAAATGTTGTAATAGCATTATATACCTTTTCAACTCCTTTTCGATGTTGTTCTTTGTATTTCAATCCAATGTTTAGACTAATATCCAACCCTTTTTATTGTTGTTATATCTTTTCAACTAATTTCCAGTATTGTTCTTTGTATTGTAATCCAATGTTTGACTTAATTTCCCCTTGTCTAACCCTTTTCATGTGTGATGTTCTACCTTATTTTATAATTATGTCCCTTTTTCATCCAATTCTTAGAGGTATTTCCCTTTTCCCGCCTTATTTCTATACTTTCGTCTGCTTTTGCCGTTGTATTATTATTTCCTACCTTATTCCATACTTATCTCCCTTTTTCATCCAATTCTTAGAGTTATTTACCTTTTCCCGCCCAATTTCTATAGTGTCGTCTGCTATTTTTAGATGTCCCGCCATTTTTCATTCAATTCTTAAAGTTATTTCCCATTTCCCGCCTAATTTCTGTAGTGTCGTCTGCTATTTTTTTTTTAGATTTCCCGCCATTTTTTCATTCAATTCTTAGTGTTATTTCCATTTTCCCGCCTTATTTTTATACTTTCGTCTGCTATTGCCGTTGTATTATTATTTCCCATTATATTACATAATTAATTCCTTTTATATTACATAATTATCTCCCCTTTTCATTCAATTCTTAGAGTGATTTCCCCTCTCCTCCCAATTTCTATACTGTCGTCTAGCTGCTATTGCTATTTTGTTCCCTATTATATTTATTGATTATCTCCCTTTTCAATCAATTCATAGAGTTTTGTCCCTTCTTTCTCTAGTAAAATCTGCTATTGCCTTTCTATAATGATTTCCCTTTTTCACAATATTTCATGATCATCTTTATTTTATCGAACCTCTAACCCATGACAACTTTATATTCATTTTTTTATTTGAATGTTATTCTGTTTTTGTTTCGAGCTATTAGAGTTGTGTTCATTTTTTTAATTTATTTTTGAATATTATTTTTTTCTAATAATTAAGATTCCCAACACATACAGCTGACCTAAAACTACTATATTGGTGTTGTTTACCCAATTTCCTAATCCTACCTTTTACCTTAACTGTTATTAATTCTAAATTTTGCTAGATCTATTGTATTGTTATTATATGCGGGATCTAACTTAGGCCACTCTGTATTTATCCAGGCTTGTGACTGGCTATAACTATATGATTATAGGCTGCATTACCCCTCTTTCCTTTTTATTCAGATAAAACTTCAAAATAGTTCTTTAAGGAAGTGCACATAGATGTCTCAGTTAATTCGTCATGGACAGTCTGGAGGTCTACAAGCGGATCGTGCATACCATGTTTGAAGATAGGGTTATCAATTCTGGACGGATATATGTATTATATGTGTTATCTCAAACCTGTTGTGCTGAATACAAAAATAAAGCAACAGAGATCTGGGCAGCTCATCGTCAATTGATAGAAGAATTAGGAAAAGTGGATTGAAGGTGTACAGAATGTGGACCAATCAAAATGCATGGATTTAATCCAATCAGAAACTGTGTTTACCTACTGGATTGACCAATCACACGGTAGGAAAATTAAACAATCAGAGGGCGTTTTATGAATATTACTTGACGAATGACAGCTATGGAGACAATAGCCATAGAATATATAAGGAGTACAAGAACAGATTGATTCCAATAAAGACAGAATGGGTGTAAATATTGTTGACGGAGATTTATTGAAAGCAGAAAATGTAGATGTCATTGTTCATCAAGTGAATTGTCTTTGCATCAAGGCGCATGGATTATCACGACAGATAGCTGAAAAATTTCCATGGGGTGATATATATTCTACACGTAGAGGAGAGGGAAGCCGGAATTTAGCATTCAAAGAGGACAGAGGAATTCCAGGAACGATAAAAGTATTGAAGTCACCTAAGCCCCTACAGCTAGATGTTGTATGCTTTTTGAGTCAGTGGGACTATGGAACTGTTGACCAAGCTCGTCGTCACATACTACCGTATGAAGATACCTACGAAAATAGATACCGCTGGTTTCAAAGTTGTTTACAGTGCTTAAAATCATTGAAAATCTGTTCTGTAGGGTTACCCTACAAAATTGGATGTGAATTAGCAGGAGGAGACTGGACGTTATATTATAGAGCCATTGAAGAATGCTCAGCATCTAAAGGTATCAAGTTTGTAAGTTTTAGATCAATTTTTTAAGATACAAAACAGAGACTTGAAAAGATGATAGCTGTGTTTGAAGACAAAGAACCAGAACTGAAACGGATGAAGGTAGTTACAGAATCCAACCAAGTGGATATTAAGAAGATGGACATACTAGTGACAGAAGAACCAGCACTGAAGACAGAAAACTTATATTGACAATAATGTAAAGACAGAAAAATTAGAATGTTACTGTGACTTTGTTTAAATGAAATAAAAATAGTATCCTATTGAATTGTTTTGATTATGCCCCAAAAGGATAAAGTGATAAACCACCGATCACCATACCCCATCCCAATCACAACCCACTACCGCCAAAATCATCTCCTATTTCTCCACCACCACCACCACCACCATCATAGACTATTATCCCACCACCACCATCAGACTATTATCCCACCACCACCACCAACACAGGCATAGCCCACCACCACCCAGGTACCCTCGCCACCACCACCACCACCACCACCACCTACACAGGCATAGCCCACCACCACCACCACCACCGCCGCCGCCGCCGCCACCACAATAGCCTATCAATCCACCACCACCAGCAGCAGCAGCAGCAGCAGACCCCAGTATGGACGAGAAGCAGCAGCAGCAGCAGCAGCAGATATATTCAAGTATTGACGAGAAGCAGCAGAAGCAGCAGCAAAAAACCCGTAAAAAGGTCGATAAAGACAACAAAAGTGCAATAAATTCATCGAAAATACGATCTGAAACATGAACTATGAAAGAAATATGAAAACAAATGTAAACTTTGAGATAAAATATACGAACTGAAACAGGAAACTCGAACACAATTATACAACAAAAAGTGGATTAGAGGTGTACGGACCAATCAAATTGCAGAAAATTCAACCAATCAGAAGCCTCCATTTGCCATGGATTGACCAATGAGAATGCAGGAAAATCAACCAATCAAATCGCCCCTTACAAAATTAAGAGACCAATCACAGCCATCCATACAAATGACTTGCACTATATAAAGTCGCGATCAACCGGCTTCCTCAGTTGCCAGACTGCAATTCTGCCTACCAGTTCGAAAGCGAAGATACCTAAAGTAAATGGTAAGTAAATCAATAACCAATCACTAATTCATATTCATAATTAATTATAATATTCATAACTTAATATAACTAAATAATATGTTTACAGATGTACAACAGTGAACACCAACGTCGTGACAACCAACACCTTAGCTGTGAAATATGTGAGAAGACATTTGCTAGAAAATACAATCGTAACCGACATATGAGAATGCAACACCAAAACCCTTTACCCATATGTCATCAACAAGAGAAGCACAAAGTTAAACCAGAACACTAGCCAACAGACTGTAACAATAGGGAGGATATAATCAAGCTGAAAATTAAACAGGTGGTACCACCTGGCATAGAATTAACGTGTTATACACTGACAGTTAAAAACGTTCAGGACTTCTTACTTGATCTACGCAACATAATAGACTCCTTCCTAGGGGAGGTGATAGTTGAGATGGAACATCACGATTTTTACAGATCACAATTCAGTGCCCAGGACTGGACTTACCTGTTCAATTACCTACTTTGCAGGTAGGCCAACTATGCCCGGGAGAATTGGTATGGAAAACCGAACACGTACTACAGTGTGAACATTTGAAATGAAAACATTAATTTAAATACATATTGTACAGGAACATGTGGATGTTCTCCGACCCGTGTCTGCCTAACTGACGGAGATATTAAAAATGTATATATGTTAATATCTTGTTGTTTATAAATACAAAATGAATCGAGAAACCAAATCCCAAATGGATACCAATCAAATCACAAATTGAAAAATCTGAAGTTCACAATGGAAAGTAATCTAGACACTAAAATCCGTTATCAAAGTATCACATAAAAAAGAAAGAAAACAAGATTGTGTATCTGACAAAACACATCAAGCGAAAACTTGTAATTAGGTTCAAATTACTCTGGTAAATACAAACAGCACTAAAATCATATCACGACAAATACAACATTACTTACCTAACAACACCGGAACATAAAGGTTGAGGTTAGGGCTATGCAACAGGGATAACATTAGTCACGTAGTAAGGGTTTAGTTTATGTACTATTCAGCACCAAATTAAGATTTAGCCAATACTACAAAGGTAGGAGAAATACTTTAATGGAAACAGTACTTTGGGGTAGAGCTCCAACAGGTTATAGTTACTCTAGGTTGCAGATAAGCTAATAAAAGGACATGTAGATCTATCATTCAGTAAGTCACCATTCCTGAAACAAAAAGTGGATTGAAGGTGTACGGACCAATCAAATAGCAGTAAATTTAACCAATCAGAAGCCGTCTTACAAAAATGAAAGCCATCGAGACAAATGACTTGGACTATATAAAGCAGCGATCGACCGGCTTTCTCAGTCGCTAGACTGACAAAACAAAATGGATAAAATTCATTTACAATTATTGTTTGCATCCCGTCCCGCTGAGGTCTACGCCATCTTGGTTAAGGCTAAAAATCTCCAAAAGCTTTATGAAGGCCTTGTGAAATGGAAACAAAGACTAGTTGATGCATTCTACACTGCCAATTGTAAATAAAATGGATAATTCATTATTGAAACAAATCACCTCCGAAAATGAATAAAATAACATACAACTAAAAATTTTGTCAGTTGATTCCCAACTCTCGAATGTATCGGACGAAATGTCGTGCAGCTACGTCGTTACTCCTACTGGAATGAAGAAATATGTGAAAGAAAAAGAAGAGTCAAAACCTGGATATCGACGGAAAATCCTGCCAGATTTACCTTTCATCCAGACTAACACCATGCATCTAAAACCCAAGAAAAATAAGTGTTCCAAATGTCAAGAGATAAAGAAACGCTCAGAATTCGACAATAAGAGGTGGATTTGTAAAATGTGTACCGATTTTTATACCGAATGGGCCAAACTGAACAAACAGGTGAAGAAGGATCGTATAAAATTACAAGAAGAGTATACTGCCAAGAAAGTCAACACCACAACGACTGAGAAAAAGCCCCAATGAACATCAAAAAAGAGAAAAAAATAAGATAAAAAGAAATAAAAGAAGAGGAAAAAGAAAAAAAGAAGGAAAGAGGGGTAATGCAGCCTATAATTATATAGTTATAGCCAGTCACAAGCCTGGATAAATGCAGAGTGGCCTAAGTTTGATCCCGCATATAATAACAATACAATAGATCTAGCAAAATTTAGAATTAATAATAGTTAAGGTAAAAGGTAGGATTAGGAAATTGGGTAAACAACACCAATATAGTAGTTTAGGTCAGCTGTATGTGTTGGGAATCTTAATTATTAGAAAAAAAAATAATATTCAAAAATAAATTAAAAAAAAATGAACACAACTCTAATAGTTCGAAAAAATAACAGAATAACATTCAAATAAAAAAAAAATAATATAAAGTTGTCATGGGTTAGAGGTTCGATAAAATAAAGATCATAATAGAAAGGCAATAGCAGATTTTACTAGAGAAAGAAGGGACAAAACTCTAAGAATTGATGGAGAAGGGAGATAATCAATAAATATAATAGGGAACAAAATAGCAATAGCAGACGACAGTATAGAAATTGGACAGGAGAGGGGAAATCACTCTAAGAATTGAATGAAAAGGGGAGATAATTATGTAATATAATAGGAATTAATTATGTAATATAATGGGAAATAATAATACAACGGCAACAGCAGACGAAAGTATAGAAATAAGGCGGGAAAAGGGAAATAACTCTGAGAATTGGATGAAAAAAGGCGGGAAATCTAAAAAATAGCAGACGACACTACAGAAATTAGGCGGGAAATGGGAAATAACTTTAAGAATTGAATGAAAAATGGCAGGATATCTAAAAATAGCAGACGACACTATAGAAATTGGGCGGGAAAAGGGAAATAACTCTAAGAATTGGATGAAAAAGGGAGATAAGTATGGAATAATGTAGGAAATAATATTCAACGGCAATACGTCGTTTTCGAGATAAAGATCTACTACGGGACAACATACTTATTTTAGCACTTTGTCACGTGATAATAGTGACGTTGCGGTGCTTGACGTCTTCCGCTTCGTACTTGTTGTAAATAACAATATCTTATTGGGCAAGTTCCACTTATATATTGTTGTAAAAAGTCGTATTTTTTCATTCTTTTTTATTATGAAGCTTGAATTTAAGAACCGCAGTAACATGACTGCACTGTCTGCAGGATAACACAAGATTTTTATGTTTGGAAGGGAACTTCAATTTCATGGCATTTGCGTCGATTGAACTGGGGAAAAAATCTTTAAAAAAAAAGGTGCAAATAAAAATCCCGTCATTCAGAACAAATACTCATCTTCAC
Organism: Modiolus philippinarum; assembly: GCA_002080025.1. Taxonomy (NCBI): domain Eukaryota; kingdom Metazoa; phylum Mollusca; class Bivalvia; order Mytilida; family Modiolidae; genus Modiolus; species Modiolus philippinarum. The sequence goes on along the minus strand of MJUU01014388.1, from coordinate 31,297 downwards.
GGGGAAAGTAAAATTCCCTTTTGTAACAAATTAGGTAGGCTTTCTGAGACGCATTGACGTTGTGTGTGTTGAAAATGCAACAAACCGGAAATGTGAGTGAACCTGAAAACGCCAGGAGCGTCATAAAAGATGTTACGTCATTCCGGGAATGAAGGGATCTCGAAAACGACGTATAGCAGACGAAAGTATAGAAATAAGTCGGGAAAAGGGAAATACCTCTAAGAATTGGATGAAAAAGGGACATAATTATAAAATAAGGTAGAACATAAGAAAATAACACATGAAAAGGGTTAGACAAGAGGAAATTAAGTCAAACATTGGATTACAATACAAAGAACAATACTGAAAATGGTTTGAAAAGGTATAACAACAATAAAAAGGGTAGGATATTAGTCTAAACATTGGATTGAAATACAAAGAACAACATTGAAAAGGGGATTGAAAAGGTATATAATGCTATTAGAACATTTAAAAAGGGGTGGGACAAGGGAGAAATTGAATGAAAAGAGAAGAAAATATAAAGAATACCATTGAAAAAGGGATAAAATGTTTCAAGATCTATTGTCCAACCTTCAACATCCACTTGGACTCCATTATATCAGAACAATTTTATTTTCCTTACCTGTGTCGTTCTTGAAAAAACTGCGAGACTATAGTCTTGATCAGAGTGGAGTTAATCCACTGACTCCACAATATAGACTCTGCAGAATAATCTGTGATGGAGCACAATTTAGACTGTTTAAACCTGTCAGGACTGAAGAATTACATAACAGCAACAGGAATTTTTTACATATACCATTTAAGAACAAAGGTATTGACGCTATTAATCTAAGCAATATACTTAATCACAAACAAGTTATATCGAAAATTCCTGTCTACTTCAATAATCAATCAGTCCCCATTATTTCCTACAGCTACTCTAACACCATCGCAAAGCATATCTTTAATTACAGAAAAGCATTACAGGACCTAGATATTGAAGTTTACTCTAAAAATCCTCTTACGTGCGATTGTTCCAGTTCACCTTTTATATACCAACCCTCTGGCCACGTTATTACAGGTAATCTGGATATCATTGACCACGATGGTCTCAGGAAAATTATCTCAAAAGGCCCGAAATTCAGGGAACCTCAACGTATCAACTGGAATCATAATTTTAAGATCATTATGGACGCAGTTGAGGAATATGCCAGATCCTGGTTTAAGCGTG